>JXXB01030390.1:0-14673 GCA_000956275.1 Anopheles koliensis | reverse complement strand
CCCCTTCCCACTCCTCATTAAACCCTAAACGATTCGAGCGTGTGCGTCTTCATACTCGCCTCTCGGTAGTGTCTTGGCAACCGTTCGAGGTGTCCGATACAGTTTGGTCTAAGCAGACCATCCCTGGAAAGTAAAAGCGGAAAACCATTTACCGTGGTTGGTGTCTAGGGGGCAAATTGCCTGCGGAGGCCAACGACACCGTTTCTCCACAAGCTACCGGCAAGCGACCTGCGGTGCGAAAAACACACCGAGCTAAGGAAGAAAAAGACATTCAATAAAGGATTGTGTACTTGTATGTGTGTATACGTCATTGTGTGTTTGTGTGTGTGTGTGTGTATCTGGTTTGAAAAGAGGCGCCTTTAGCAATAATGCTTATGCGTGAGTGCGCGCGTGTGTGTGTGTGTGATTTTAGAGCCTTCCCGGAGTGGGTTTGGAAATCAAAATCAATCTAGCGCTAAAGTTTGAAGCAAACGCCGCAAGGCATCTTTGCGAATGTTACAGCGCGAGGAAGAAACGGTGCTAATTGAAACCCCAACCGGAAATCGCGAGCAAAGTGCCTGTCAAAGGAAGGATTAAACGAAGGTGCGAGAAAACTCCGACATCGAGAGAGTGCGTGAGTGAGTGACGGGCGTACGCTGCTTCCAGCACGATCTGAGGACGCCGTGAGAAGTGAAGTGTTCTGCATGAATATTTGAACTCCCTTGAAGGCTGCATCATTTTTTTTATGTGCATTTTATTTTATTGAAGGCAATGTGTTACAATAAATTTGAAAACTAAAACGATTTCATGAGTGTAAAGTGGATATAATGGAAACGATTTTGGATTATTTTTTGCACTGAACTCGGAGCCGCATCTTGATGGATGGAAGCACCAGGTAAGTGAGCGGCCGTGCTTTATTTTACGACCACTGATCACTGAAAAGCTGTAATAAGCTTCATTACATCCTTCCATGAACAACAACCAACAAAATAAGAAGCAATCATCGCATCGCCGACAATATGCTCCTCCTCCGATGGGGACTATGACGGCTTGATCATGAGAGAAAAAACCTATAAATTTAATCATCCTCCATAAATTTTCCAAGGGTCTCATTTATCTCATCGTGGACATCCATTTCAATAAGAATCATCCAGCTAGAAGCGAGAAAACAATTTTAACCTAGCACATACACGGGTGCTGGCATTTATGACACACATCGTCAACATTAGCAACATTGTGAACCGTAATATAATCGAGATGGAGCAAACGGCGGACTCTAAGAGCGAGCGTCAAGCAATCAACGGACGCATTGTCGTCATCGGCCACCGTGGAAGCGTTTGCCGGGTTTGCTTTTTTTCTTTTGCAATACATCCATCGACCTTTTTGCTGGCTCTCGGACGATACGTCCGATTTTTGGACATTTTGGGATGTGTCTTATCATATTTCTTTCTCCCGGTTTCCAACTGTATTCTTCAGTCAAGGAGAAGCCTTAGTGTGATTTTTTTCTCATGCTCACCCATAAGGACTGTTCAACATCCGCTAAATCCACACCACAATACTAGTATCCACCCTGGTATTGCCTCTGCCCTGGCATACCCATCGATAAAAAATGCTTTTACCATCCATTAAGCTCCTTGGTGACTCCTCCGGGAGGAAGCCACACTCTTTAATGGTACAGGATTCGACGAGACCGCGGCAGCAGCGGATACTCCCATACACACAACGGGTGCGTCATGCTTTTTACTTGATTTTATTCGTGGTCCCAGACACAGTAGTTCCATACGCTGAGCATAGGAAAGCGGTGAATAGAATTAGATTGGAGACGTTCTCGACTCGGCTGAACAAGTGAACGGGAAGTGGCAGTGTGTTCCGCAATGTTCGATGCCACGCTTGGCTAGGTATGTCGGAACTTATCAAAAATTAAACATCGATCCTAATGGGCTCGTGATTGAGTAAGTTGCGGATCAACATCCGGCGGCTGCTGCCGTTTGGTTTCCGGTGTTGCAGTAAATTGAACACGTGTTGCCGTACACGGTGGTATTTTGTTTATTTTGTTTAGCCTTCCCTGACACTTGCCATGGTGAGGCGCTTACAAAAGGAAGAACATAGCTCAGCGTGCTATTGTATCGACCGAATCGATCGATTCATCTTAAGAACCATAAGACACCCTAATCCCGCAAGGTATTAAATATTTAAATATAGATCAACTGCCAGTTTTATGGGGAGTGTTTATCTTTACTGTTTACTTATGTGCAAGGGAACGTTCTTGATGAGTCGACGTTTACGATCTCACCTTATTGAATATCTGAGGAGCCAGAGACTTCTGTGGAACGTCTGGCTGTCAAAGAACTAACGTTCGATTTTTGCCCTACGTCGTACTAAAAGCAATCCAACTGTAATCGAATGTCAACATATGTCAAGCTAATCCAATCCCAATCCAACCGGCATTGAAGGCATTATCAGCCCGCTTAGCTGTACCACCTCGTAAGATTTCTTCCCACTTCTTCCTGAACAGCTCAGCATAGTCTAAAGAGAACCGCCGCCCTTCGTTGAGCCATCCACGTACCTTCGCATAATTGTGTACCCCAAAGCAGCGGGTAGGTCCAAACCGCCAAAGCGTACCGACCGGGCGATACGATTAGGAGAGCGAAAATAATCGATAATACCGGGGCGCCCTTTAGCGCCGAGATCCCGGCGCTGGGCTTGGCGTCAAATGAATCGGACTGCACACGGCCATCGGGGACCGGATTAATGAACAATAATCCACTTATGAGTACGAGAGCGAGAGTGCAAAACGACGAACGTGTGCACGAGTGCTTACTGTCCAACCGTGGCAGGCCCATTTCTCTGCACACAACCAAACCAGCGCCACACGGGGATGCTGCGGATGTACGATGCTTCGGTGCTTCGGTAAATCCATACCATTCGCACCCCGGGTGCCGCGAGAGCATGTCTGCCGGTTCCGGAAATCAATATTCCACGGGCAGCCTGCCTGCCGGCCGCCGACCATAATGCTTCCGTTCCATTTTATGGTGCAATCTGACGGGGCTTGCGCTGCCACAATCTTTGCGTTCAGGGAACATACCCTTTCTATTTGTACATGAAAAATAAGTTGATAAGTTGTAATGATAAGTTTATATTATTTAATTGTATTAAATTTTGCAATTTAAGATTTATTTCTGCAAATTATAAAACGTACAATCAAAAAAACATTAAAACAAAAACGCAATTTACGTAACATTAAAATGAAAATCCAAAGAAAACATGCAGCTACATATAATATGTATGTAAACATGTATTTAAACAAACTTTTCAAACTACATGTGGGCCGACAAAAGTAACGGAAATAAAAAGTTAGTAGCATATAAACGAAAGTATGTGCACTTCTTAATAAGTTTCCTGGAGGCAGTCGCTCCTCGCTAGAAGGAAACGGCCCGAATGAGATCATGGCACCGGTCCTGTCGTGTTAAAGACTTGTACCGCTATCATTACTCCACCGTGTTACCCCCACAGAACACGCGGTTTATTTTATTGAATTTTGTGAAAATGATGCAACGATTACATTTTATTATAACTCAAATTCTAAAGTCTTCCATTGTAATAAAATTGCATTATTACTGTGTACAATATATTGTATGAAAATTTTACCTACAAATAATGTTGGGTTTATCACCCCTGTTTCATCACAGCCTACCGATACATCTTTCAACCAACCCATCTAACCACACAACATTAAAGTGCAAAAGCTCATTTTTGTTTCATGCTCGCTACGCTATCACTCTATCTCCCACATGTTTTTTACTTTCCCCTTATACCACTTCTCCATGCCAATCTCCCGTTTCTTTTCCATCGCTTCCAATACCACATGTACAAAATAGAACCACAAAAAACCCATAGCCAATTTCTCGATCCGGCACGCCCAACACGGCGACGAAAATCGTCCGCCCTTTGTCGACAGTGGCTCGAGTGCTCGCAGCTCGTTGAAACGCGATCCACTTGCACATCATACGCGTTTAGTTTATTCGTTGTTCGTCCACGTTACTGGTTGTTTCTTTCTTTTCTTTTCCATTTTATCCATGTTGACTGCGTATCCACCCCATATTCGAGGGTGCTCGTTCATATTTCGAGCTCCACAGGCCGCGAATCCCAGAGAGCCCTCGATAGTATATCGGCAAGACCCTTCGGCCGAGGGCATACAAAGCAAAAAATACTCTCGCCTAGTCTTTAGAGAAATCCTTCGATCTAATCTCAGCACAGAAGAAAGCGAACCGTCCACCGGGACGAAAAGGGAAAATATCTCCTGATACGTTGCTAAGAAAACAAAAAAAAACACCGGATGACATAAGACGACGGTTTAAGGACCTAATGGAAGATGGCATTTGATATTTCACAATAATCTGTAATGAAATAGCGGCACAGGAAAACACTCTTGAATGATGAAAACTTTCATGTTCAGTAGATTTTTACAGATTTTATCTCTTGCTCTTTCTCTCCCTACCTTTCTCACTCCATCTCACTCCTAGTTTAACTTCAAAAGGTGAACGACATTTGAAGATTGAAAAAGTCTAGAGGCTGTTTCATAACATAAACATCATACTCCCATACTCATAAAATTCAATTAAACCAGAAAGCTTACCAAAACGACGATAAAAACACTTCAATTCCAGTTATAAAACAATCACATGAACACCACTGAAAAATGAATTCGCGATAGAAAGCACAATTAACGTTAACCCTTCTTCAAATGGATGTTGAAAACAATTTTCGAAAACTGTTTCCATCCCCATGTTTCCTCGGGTGGAAAACAATCGTAAAATATATTAAACCAAAGTTTTCACGAACGAGCATATAATTAAATTTAAGCGGCTCGTTGAGTTTCAGCCGCGATTGAACTCGTTTAAAAAGTACATTTTCCGTACCTTTTCCTCTGTGTCGAATGTTTTCTAAACTCTCTTAAAAGTATTGCTTTCACCCCTTTCGTGGGTGACCTTGAGCATTTATTGCAAGCGCCCCCAGGATCTTATGTTAAAAATCTCTTCTCGCCTATCTTAGAAAATTATGTTTTCCCAACGAAGGGGCGTTTGCATATTCAATTTCCGTTTTCCATTCCAGTCCAAGCAATTATCCGGTCGTGCCATTAATGTTCCGGGTGGTAGCTGGTAAATTATGTGCCCTCGTACCTTCTCTACCAATAAAATGGTCAATGGGCCACATTTGAAAAGGTTTGGGTGGCATTTAGTCGATTCGCTTGGTTTGCATTTTGGACGCTATTAGCGCTCATTTGCGGTAGCAGCCGTGGAATGGCATTGGCATGTACATGTAGTGATGTGAGCAAATGTATGTGTCGCAAAATAAGCCTACCCAATTACTCCTCCACAATCAGTACAGGATACGAGTCGAAACTTTCGAACAGAACTTACCACAAACGCAATAATGCGATAAATTGCCAGCGACAGATGTTCGGCGACACCCTGTGCCATGGGCCATAAAATTATGCACACCGTTTAAGAAAGGGGCCATGCAGGAGTAAAGAGAAAGAAGAAAAAGGAGCTCCCATAGTAGCGGCACCGTTTCCCCTCTTCCAGGTTTTTCGGTTAGGCGGAAAATGGTTATGACTTTATTTAATGACCATTCTTTTCGCGCCTCATGTGCGGTACGTTAGATTCCGCAAATGTTTCCCAATTAACCGGTAGCAAAGGAGTCGGTGCAAAAGCCTTTTGCCAGTATCTGTGTGCGTTAAACGGAAAAGTTATTTACTTACGTTTGAGTGCGATCGACCGGAAAGGAATGTTTCTGTTATTGGTAAGTTCCGACAGAGCTGGCCATGAAGTTCTAACGTTCACTGTTCATTAAGCTCATTAAGTTTAAGACGATTTTTTGAGGATCTTTTGATTAAATTTCGTGTAGGTCTTACGCTGTTTTTAGAACGATTTAGTACTTACACGGCTAGTTACGACAAAAACAGCCAAATAAGCTTTCCCTGCAGGTGAACTTTTGACACTAAATCACGTTTCGTTTGGTATATACATTAATACGTGAACTTTAGTTATTGGCACTAATTTGTGACTAACACTAAACTAAAGTGTGATTTTTATGATCAACAGTAATCGAACCAGAACGGAAAATTTTAACCTTTGCATAGGTTTGAAGAGAAAAATAAATGACACTATGTGAAAATATTGCCAAAAACATGAAACTGATAATTTACTGGTCATCATCTTCTTATGATTATATTATGTCATACTATTACGTTTTTTATTCGTTAGCACTATTCTGCATTCAGTGATAGTAAATAATTATGAAAATTTAAGCAGAAAATTTATTATAAAATGTATGCAATAAAAAAGAGATATTTCACAGCAACATAAAATATAATAAAGGGAAATAATCACATTCATTAACTGTAAGAAAAATATCATCATGCAATTAAAATAGACCCATAAAAAAACAATACAATATATTGTCACAAGTATACTCAAAAAGCTTATTACAGAACATATATTATATAAGAAATGCTCGGTTTTTTTAATTTTTCATTCATTGTTATCGTAATTTTAGGAAAATTTTCAGAGAAAAGTACTGCTTTTAAAAACTAAACTAGTATACAATTTAATTGGAATATCAATGTTTGCCTCAAACACATCGGTTCAAATCATACACCAATATATAACCCTGCGCAGCTGCATCCGATGTTAGTGTTGAGTAAGGTTTTACACCAAAAACTTTCCGTTTATCGTGAATCCTTCCCCACCACATCCACCGGTTTCGGTTCCGTTGGTCATTAATTTGCGAATATTCATTGACCATAATTAGCTGTAGCCGTTGCGTGGTGTAATTATTCCCTCCAGTCAGTGCAATTAATTACAGGTCTCTCATTATTCGGAAGTACCGATGTTGGCGAGTTTTCATACTTAAAATCGGAATAGTGGAAACAAAAAAACAGAAGCACCCACTAAGTTTCCCGACCCAGTATTAAAGAGGAAGAGCTCGAAACGTGATAATGAGAATTCCCGGGGCGGGTCCGAAACGAGCGATTTCCACCCTCAGATAACTCTTCAATTTATTGCGACAACTTTACGGAAATGACCACACTGCCCGCTGGCACTGTGTTTAACTTAGTTTCATGGGTTCTTTCGTGCCTTAAAATCATCCATTCGATGTTTCATGCATGAGTGAGACGAACGGGCATCGAATATAAAATAAACCGACAAACGAGTAAAACACCAGGCGTCTCCATTAAGAAAACTTCCCGAGAACGAACGATACGAATTGTGCGAAGACACAGCAGCAAAGCGAAACCCTTGCCTAAAAACAAAGATACTAACCTCTATTCGTATCCATTTTCCCCCTTTACTCGCCTTGCCACCTGTCACCATTTGTTTAGGTGGATAGTTTATCGTGTAATTTTATTTCCATTTATTTTTATCACACCATTCGCACCATTCGCAAAACACCCTTCCACGATTCGCCCACTGTAAAATTCCGCCCAGGCTACGGCGTGCACGTTTGCACTTCCCGCACCGTGTAGCAGCACTGTTTTTGCTCGAAATTGTTGCGCTCGGAAATCCAATTCCCTTGCTACAGAAAATCCATGCCCAAGCGATACCGCGACGTGGGTGGATGGTGGGTAATAATGTTCTTCCACTCACTTTATCGATCCTAGGATCCTGGAAATCGCAGTCATGTGTGTATGTGTACGTGCGTTTAGCGGAAAATTGATTTGATTTTTCGCGAATTCTCGTCGCGCCCGGGCGAGAGAACGTGTAGTTGGTACTTTTCACCAAACCACGCCAACAAATATGGAAGTCGAGTCGTACCAGCCATGTTATGTTGCCAACGGCGGTTTTGCCCACTTGCTCGTTATTTTTCCTCGATTCTATTTTCTCTTTCTCGTCCTTTCACTCTCCTACCGTTTGTTCTTCTATCTCGGAGCGATACATGTATCACTGTTGACATTCGATTTGAATTCACCACCACCAAAGCAACACAATATTCAGCTCCAGCATTTTATGTCACAACTCCACTCCCGAGACGGTAGACCGGGAGACCGGGTGTTTCGTGGAAAACAAGCCTATTCTCTACGCGCTTGTTTCCACCATTGGAAATACACCAACAGGCGACGTAATATTCGTTTATAGCGAGGCTGCTGCTAAGCAGCATTGGAAAAACTGTTACTTTTAGGCAAACGAAGCAACAGATGCTGCAATGTAGCGAGACTATTTTACGTTTTCCAACAAAAATACAATCACAATTGACACACGGCAAAACCGCAGCCTTATTTCCGAACAATCCAGAGGAAAGTCCCGATCTGCGTCCGGCGAAACGAAAGCAACCACATTCCACAGCTCGAGCAGCAAAATCTGAACTGAAGAGTTGATCCTATTTATAGCGTCGATTTGCTTCGTTTGTAGCGGCCCTAAACCACTTTATTACCGGGTGCCCAGTACGCCTGGCAGGACATTTTCCCGTTGCACACGCACACCTACTCTAGCGGTAGCAATTGCAGCGCTATGATTCCATGCCGTGAGGCATGTCTGCTGCTTTATTTTCAACATGATGGACAAGTAATTTGCATCGGTTCGTCGGAAAAACGGGATCGGTGCTGAAAATAGTTCAAAGCCTAGCCTGAAGACGGAAAATCGATTCGAGCTTCCGGTTCCATCCAAATAGGACAGGTTTTACAGGATCCGGCCCGGTACTGGCGCAGGGACGTTTGTTAATCCTGGCAATAAATTTTCATGAGCCACTGACACTTGTTCCCAAATTTCGGCCCCATATCGGTGGCCGAAGTGCAGTCTTTTTATACTTTCCTCCTACGAATCCCTCCCAACTTCTCTCTTACTTCTGAGATTATCTCCCATGGTAAACCTTATTCCCGACATTTCACACAAATTGTATTGACAGTTTTTCACTTCTACGGAAATTTTAAATCAACAACTACAACCGCAAGACGACGGATTATGTTATCAATGTTATAGAATTAATGAGTTTGTAAGCATTCCGTATCGATAGAGCCGAACGATGTATTACAATACTGCCTTCCTTTCAATGTCTACAAATTAATAGATTTTCAATTGTCTACAAATTTCAATGTCTAAATTAATTAATAGATAAAGATAAAGTGTGAATATTAGAATGATCCGAACAAATAAGCAGTTTTAGCTTTTATGGGTGATGTGCATAAAAAAACAATTCGAAAATTGATGTCAGTGTGATTTAAGAATAGTTTACACTTTAATTTTATATAAAATACCATTAGCACAGTGCTTACAATCAATCCAGGTCATTATTCAAAATTATATTGTTCAAATCTTTCTTTACATCCCGTTAATCAATGCTCATTACTGTTTTGGGACAATCTATAACTCATTGCTAGTGTCAAAATCTGACTTAAACGGAAAATAATTTGTTCATCATCAGAACCCTGCCTCAAACGAGTTCTTAATTAATCCCGGTAGTTTTACCTTTACCCTTTACCCGATGCTACCAGTGTTCCGTTCACGGGCGTGTGCCTGTTGGCATTCCCAAGGCGACAGACAATAGGTTTACCGTACACTGCTAGGCACAGGTCACCGTCGCTTCCCATTGACAGTTTATTGCCTCTTTATCGAAATGGGTTGTCATGGGAAAAGCCTCACCCTCATTACTTATAAACGAACGCCAAGCGAAATCGAAGCTGTCGGTGTATGTTCGTCGGCTGACCTCTTGTTGAACCTGCTGCCCACCAGATGGAAAGGGTTGTTTAAATCTGTTGAGAGCAGTGAACGGAAATATAAGCCTAAACGGCCCAGATGCTTCTATCAAGGCCCTTCGTAACGTATAGCAACAGGACCGGCTTGACATAATTCTTCAAGAAACAGTTTTTGTAATCGTAAACATCAGTTCAATTGATCCCCATGGAGGAATAGAAGCGTGGTAGGAGCATTGCATGCGTTTTGCAAGGCAGAGGTCACCAATAGGCGTTGATAGGCATTCGCATTCGAAATGATAATTTATCTCATCGAATATTATCGGCTAACGTAGATTACATTGTTTGGTTGTAGCGTGCAAATCTAGATATTTTCAAAAATATGTTTTTTTTTAAGAGAAGCTTTATAGTTTGTAGAAAATGTTTCAATTAGTTAAATAAAAGTTAGAAAGAGATTAGTTTCCCTCATTTAAAATACTCTCCCTCAATTCGTTTAGAATATTTCATTTTAACTGAATTATTCGAATTTTAATACTCTTTAGAAGATTATCAAGAAATACAAAATTTATTGACTAGAGCTTATCAAATAAAGCCCCAAACAAATACAATAATTACACAGATAATTATCTAAATTCCACAAAAAAAACAAAACGCAATTTCCTTCAGTCACATACAAAGACTAGAGCTATTACGGTTGTGAGCAAATGTGGTGTTGCCATGTTTTGTACGTCCGTTCCACCGAAATCTCGATCACGACAGCAACACCAGATAATTGACTTCATCCATGCACGAGTTTCCACTAGCTGTGTGAGTAAAGGATGCGGGTGGGAAATGAATTTCTGCGCAGGGCTTATGCACCACCACACATGACCAATCAGAAAGAGAACCGTCGAGTTTTTGATCATCGGCAACAGGCAACATCTTGAGATTGGCAGTTATCAAGATTCACGTCACTATCATTTAACTCGCCGCTCACCCACCACCATTCCAATAGCGCTTCATCCTCTGTCAATCCAAATCTCGAAAGCAAAGATATAGTAAAAAATGTGTGCCATCGAGCGACCATCGGATTGGAAACACTTCGACCGAAGGGCCTTGCTCATGATCATGGCTCCAGATATAAGCCACCAAGCTCGATAGTGTCGATGCTCGCGTAATAACAAAATCGACTCCGGAACGGTGAATGGATATCGGGTCATACGTGTCCTACATACATAGAAAATCTCCTGCTTGTATGATGTTTGGAAACTCTCGTACCACTGGTAACCGTGTCGAGTGATGGGTGGTGTTTTTGTTCGCAACCATTTTTTTCATCTCCTTCTTTGCCATCCTGTGCAAGAGCACTAGTGCACGTTCCGTAGTTGCAGAATCATCGTCATCATCGAGCTGCACTAGTATCTTCTTGTTGATGATTCTGTATGCGTGAGTGTGTATGTGTCCTAGTGTTTATGTACACACGCTCAAATTGAGGCCAACGCCAAAAGGCATCGTGCAGACGACGAGCACCGAGGCATGTCAACGTCCTACGATGGATCTGCTTTCTCCACCTCTCTCTTAGTTTTACCATTCAAGAGCCATGCAACGATTCCGCCCGAAGGAAGGTGCCACCAGGCACAATCGGCACAACAGTTATCGTAGCGTGGTGGAGCGAATGTGTCGAGCGGGAGGTTGCAACATTAAGATTACCCCGAGCGAGATTCGGATCAGGCCAATTTGGGTTGTGCCGGCTAGGGAGGATATTCGGAACATTATGCGCTTTATTGTTATGATTATCGCTAACGAGGAGCTTGTCGGGGGAATCAAACGCAAGATTCTGCTGAGAAGCCGGCTAAAAGATGTGTGATATTCAAAACGTCACGACCTCTCTTTATGTTTCGATGCATGGATAAATGAGCGATAAATGCTAATTTAATAATCCTTTGCGCAACAGTTGCGCTAAAAAAACATAATGTTTTAACCTTTTCATTTATTATCTTGAAATATGCATAAGTGAGAAAAATAGTTTCCTAATAATCTAAAAAAGTTGATTTAAGGTAAATTTTACATTGGTAGCTTAACTCTATTTTCAACACGTGCTTCCGATTTTCGACCAAGCAAGTTAAGTTTGGCTTCAAAAGCGGCAACAAAAGCCGATTTCTCCGTGCGCTTATGTGTTTCATTCCATACATCCTCGTGACAGCTTCAAGTGCGCATATGAAGTAAAAGACCCGGTCAAATAGTTTTCTCTTCATACGCGCCTCACCTACCACTGCCGAACGCAAGCGTTTCCATCCGCCCAAAAACTGTTTCGCTGCTGCACGAGTCGAAGGTGAAAAATTTGTCTGTATGCATCGTTAGCGTGCTCGCAAAGGTTCATAAAATACGATTCAGAGCCGTTTGAAAAAATTCACACACCCATACCATCCTCCATTCGCCAAAAGAAACACTGAAACATCGTACGAAAATAAATCAAATTCCGGTAACGATGCCGACGCCACTGGACAGTGGACGACTTGCGGTCGGTTCAACAAGTGGTCCGACCTAACCGTCGGATTGGGCGTGAAGAGGGTAAGTGTTTTTCGTTACCGCTTCCACTCGGGTCTGGTGTGTTTTTTTTTTTCGTCTGCTCAGTCACATCCTCCTACCGAACCGCAACTGATGAGTGTTTGTCCATGCAGCGCTTATTGGGGCTGAACGATTTTATTTATTTACCAACGGTAGGGACCGCATTCCTAATTTGTGTGCCAGGCGCTGTTTTAGTTTTGCTTTTAGTGTTTTATTCAGATGAAGCGCAGTGAGTGGCATAGTGTTCGAAAAAAATAAGAACCAGTTTACGAACGATGAAAGTAGCGGCCTTCCTTTCATGTGGTCTCTGGATAATACGTGTATTTTACTAATAATATTAATTCCATCGCTAGTTCAATACAGAGGAACTTCAATTATTTCATACTACAGAGCGCAGATTATAACAGCGTAATGATATTTTGAGCTTATTAACATTCAACAGATATGTTGAAGCTTATTATATTTACTGTATAAAAAAACCAAGCTGCAAATTACATCAATTATATAATTAATTTTAACAACGCAAAACGCAAATTCTCACCTTATTATGTTTGCCACAAAACTATCCATAATCGTTTACAACATTCAAATATTAACTAGAACAGTCATCTTCGGCTTAATAAAATAAAATACCAAAACGAGTATCGGGCTACTAATTTCCGAGCGATTGCAATCGTAAAAACTCATCGTTTCAACTGTCTGTCTCATCAAACCACTCGGAATGCGTGAATCTTATTTCCCATCCATCTCGTGATCCATCGTAGGAATCATCTCCTTCAGTGTATGTTTATTTTGGCATCGGTTGAACGAACATCCAACACCGACACCGTCCGACGTCTGTTACGTCCAGCGCCGGTGTCGGTGTCGGTGCCAAGTTCGGAAATTGCTTTTAATGAATCATAACGAAAGGTTTACGACCGTCATACCCGTTTTCGTCTTTTCCTTCAACCGGTATTACGATTTGTTTGGCAGTGTTTTGCGTAAACAAATCGGAACAATTTTTATGAGCGCGCATTCGCAATTCAAGTAAAATCATTCAGTGATTGCCCTTTGCTAGCCATTGCTTTCATTGTGCCATTAATGAGGTATGATGAGAAATACGCCATTGTAATCGTACGGAAGTGGTTGGAATATTTATAATTTTGGAGCTTTTTTAGTGCCCTTTTGGAGCCTTCTTGGAGCCAATCATCAGAGCAGAATTGTTGCCATTATTTAAAAGCGTCGGAAAAACTCAAGCTATATAGGTCACATTTAGTCGCACACATAACACTGCTTGCGTCGGTCGTTGCATGCTCCACACTCGAAGTAAAATAAACAGTTCCGATGGTTGTAGCGAAACGAATGAACAGCACCGATCGTTCCCCAAGCGGAAGCGTTTGCATTTTGATTTATCTGAAAACTTGCGCCGTCGTTGCCGTCAGCACCGTTTTGTGAGCGAGTAGCTGGTAGAAATTTTCTCCTAAATCAACAGAACCGCACCGAAAATGCAAATCCCCGTCGCGAAGGAAAGTTCACTCGTGCGGATTTTTGTGGGGGTTAGCGAATAAAATACGATCCACTGCTACCACGCAAATGGTGATAATGGAAGAGATAGCAGTTTTTCTATGCCTATATTTCATATAGTATTTTTTACCCTTACTTTTCTTCATTCGCGTGTAAAGAAATACTCTTCAGCGTAATGTTCTTTTATGAGCGTTTGTATGTGTAGGATGGTTTATGTTGTATGATGTTACACTAGAATGTTTATTGTTGCTGAAAGCCACGAACAATAATCCTCCTTCGAAGTATGAACATTTGACCTGGGTGGGTGTTATTACCCCATCCTACTAACCGGGGTACCATTACTGTAAAAGGTCAAGTTTTCAATTTCAAATTATGTAGTTAAGGAGCGCATGAAAGTTACTCGCACGAGCGAACCACCTACAACGAACGTCGCGTACAAGCGTCAGCCAGAATCGGATCGATGTTGTGCTGGAATATGTTTACTTTGACAGTAACACACCTTGCAAGGAGTGTGACGAAGAAAATATACTTGTTTTACTGCTTTACTTCTTGCACAGCAGAGTTGCAATCGTATCGAAGAAAACTTTCAATTTGAATCGTAAATATAATTTTAATATTTATCCTGCGAGCTGCGGTAACAAGTTTATTTTGGCTTGCGGCTTGTAATTTCTAATTGCATTAAAAATGCATGGCGGTGACCATTCATCACAACACACCGTATTCTTTTAACGAAAAAGTTTTTCTAATTACACCTTAACATTTTCATGAAGTACATCTGTAAATAAAGTATGAATCTGTAAATAAAGTGTATGTGTTTGGGTTTAGTTTTAAATTATCTTTTTCTTTTTATTTAGGTTTTGAGAGCAATCAAAGACTTACGGGAGTGGGGTGTTTTCCCGCCACCCCCAGCGGGTGCTGAACAAAGGCGTGCTAGTCAAGTGTGTGCTTCCATTTTCCCC
>JXXB01030371.1:0-11744 GCA_000956275.1 Anopheles koliensis | reverse complement strand
ACCACCACCTTCAGCATCAGCATCATAAACAACATCATCAGTTGCACAGTCTTCAGAACGGAGCAACCAGTGCCAGTTCTATCAGCTCGGCTCCTCGGACCTCGTCCAACAATAATCGTATCATCCGAAGTCGTAATCAGCTGTCCTCCGGTGGAGATCAGCAAGATTTCGGCAAGAACCAGCCATCCTATCAACAGCAAAATCAGTGGAATCCTCAAAATGGTGGTAGTTTAGTGTGCAATGGGAGTGCCACAGGGGTAGGAGGGTTCGGCAGTGGTGGTGGGCAGGTGAATCGTCCTACGGGTGCAGCCTCGTGGACCGGCACGGGAAGTGGATGCTCGATTATTACGAACGGAGGCAGTCTGTACTATAGTAGCAGCAACGGTGGCTATGGTGTAAGCACGGCCAGCGTTAATCCTAAGATACGCGACATCTACGAGTTTGATAGTTTGTTCCTGCTGCCAGCCTGTGCCTTAACGTCAGACAAGGCGCTAAATCTTCGCAAGGATCTTGCCGCGTACGACTTTGACATCAAAATCCTGGAGGACAGTCCACGGGGAAATCACAACGTTTGGCAATGTAAGTTGTACAGAAAAGCGTACGCAAGCGATTTGGGGATGCCCTAAAGAAACCGATCATTTCCACGTAATGGTATCTCCTTTTACTTTGTCAAAATACTTTGTTTTGGAATGCTTGGAGAAGAGAGTTGGATATCATAAAATTATCGTAACTATCATAAAAACATTCTCCATCGTTTCCTGGCGTATCTGATGAACAGATTGCTCTTTTGTCTTTCACGAACTGAAAAGATGCTTTTATGAGTTGTCTTCACAAATGCTCATCATAAGTTTTAGCTACCGTTCAGACTGAGATACAGATGGGTTTCACTTTTGCTTCTGTTGGTTGGATGAACGGTTGTAAAACGGTTTATGTTGGGCTATTCAAATCGTATCAAATGCGGCCATCGATTATGATCGCACAACAGGTCGTGTTGTTGCGGCGGTTGGGGAATCCGATGCTGGTCATTACCATTTTAGGACAAAATAAAATACTGGTCTTTGCGAATAAGAGCATTTTTGTAACAAATCGAATGCGGTGTAAACTGTGTAATCACAAAAGCGATAGTTCGGTTAAAATCTCTAATGAAAAAAAAAAACGTTTTCTTTTCTGTAATGAAAAAGAAAAAAATCATGTCCAAAACACGCAAGCAGCAATGTTAACAAGTCCTCGGTTTCTCGTTGCCGGGGTGTGGTATGGTGAAGCTAAGAAGCAATGGAATGTAAATCGACTGTTTACTCTCGTTTTATTGTATTGTTCAATTAAATTCCTCGCTATCTGGGCAATTTCTCGCATAAGGGAAACCGGTGGTCGGTCGCTGGCAGCTAATGGTGTCTAGGCCAAATGGGCAAATGTTATTTTACGGCTCTATTTATGCGCGTTGCTCGTGTGTCTAGTTGCTATTTGTTTTAGGCACAGTGTAGAAAAAGTACGTACTCTTCATATATGGTACGGCGAGCGAGCGATTGCGACTTCTATCAGCTTCCGGATGTGTTCGTCTGCGTTTGTGTTTGTGTGTTCGAATGAAAGGGAAGTGGAACATAATCTCTCGTGGATCGCGAAAGCATATGTTACACTACCTTTCCAGTTAAGCGTTTCAGTTGATTAATTTCTTTCAAAAAACACCATGCTGCGTGATGATGTTTAAAAGAAATTGTAGATTGATTTGAGGTGCAGTTAAAATGGTGCATCGGAAAGAATGATAAATTGAAATTGGTTGGTAAGCAGCAAACGTAGCCACTATGGCTCTAGGGGCGAGGTTTTCTTTTCGTTACGCATCAGTGTGCGCGAATGTTGTCTCCGCTTGTGTCCACTTTCGGTTAAATGCTTGTTTCCGGTTACTTCACGACAGTGCCCTAGTCCTGGTTTACGGGAGACTTGAATTCAGTCCGTTATCTGGCTGTGTGTGTGTGACTGTGGCGGATCGTTTATGGAGCGTTTGTTTGACGACGAAGATCGCGGATCGTGGTAAAAAGAGGCAGGTGGACTGGTTTTGTCGCTTTTACAAACAAGCGTGTTCTGCCTGTCATTTGGAGGTGCCCAGTGAAGACATCGACGTGTTCGTCTTCTGCACATCAATTGGCATCACTTTCACGCCTTTCGGGCATGCTTAATGATGGCTTTCGCCGTTTTGCCATTTTCGTGCCCCATGGGGGGAGAAAACTTGAGCAGCAATACGATGGGCGATTCGTGCATAATGCTTTTTTGTACTGAAGACATCTTTTTTAACAGTCGATGTATGTGCATTGCGCTTGTGTTGCCATGTTTGAGGTTGTCCTTGAAGTAGATCAATATGAATGGACGATATAATTTCATTTTTCAAGGGGAATCCATTTATTTGTGTAACGGCCTAGTCTCAAATTTGCAAAAATGTACAATAGCTACCGCAGCACTTAAGGGTTCGCAAATGTACTGATGAGCGTTGAATATTCAATATATAAATGTTACCTCATTTCAGCGTTTCATGATAATTTGTTTTGTTGAAATTGGGTTATTAACGCATTTTTCTTTTCTTTACAATTTTAGGTAAGTGGTCCTCAACACAATGTCAAGGATGGTTTGAATGAGCTGCCGTAGGTAATACGCAAACATTCGGTCGCTTTGGGAGGTAATTTTTGCCCGAAGAATTTAAGTTTGAGGAATAGTTGCAGTCTACAAAACTCGATTATAATTCGTGTGGAATAGTTAACCCTTCGCGTTAGTATTGGTACCATCACCATCGGCGAGACGTAAACGCACGATAAATTATATCGATCGCATATGGATATCCAGCTGGCGGCACTCGCTCGGCATGCTTCATTAAGGTTGGTCTATGACTGATTGAAATTTCTCATCAAAGCCATAAAATGAGCAACGGATTACGCTTGAAATTGGAAAGAAATGAACTTTTTTGCACTGCAGGCGCTCCACCTGTGCCGATTTGGATCATTTTTCATGTTTTGGCAATAAAAAATAGGCTACTCGTCATGCCGAAACCGACCCGACGGCGGCAGGCGCAAATGATGTTTTAATTATGACAAACGGCCCATTTTAGGCGGAATCCGTACGGAAGACTGTTGCTCTAATTTTAAAAAGGGGTTTCTCGTGCAACGCACTCATGTTGGCCGTTGATAAAAATGATTTAACAGAGCCGCTAAATTCGTTCTGGACATCTGATAGCAACCTGTACAGTTATATCTTTGCGTGTTTTGTCTCTGTTACAGTGTGTTGTGTGCTGTCATTAAAACGCATTTTGCTGTATAATATGCTAATATTTAGTTCATTTAATAATAATAGTACAATGTATTCGATTTTTCCATCGTAGAATAAAAAGAAACTGCTTCCGACAGGAACAGATCAAGACAAACAAACCAGTCAGGTTGTGGATACGTTTTGATGAGCATGAGCATGGGCATTCGATCGTGGAAATGAGGTCACCACCATACAAACACCAGCATAGAGCAAACATTTGTGGTCGGATCTCTGCACATGCTTCTCACAAGCACAAGCGATGGAGGAAACGGTGGAAGCTATCTTGATTGCTAGGTGCTATCAGAGATTGATACTTATGTTGGTCTATACCGGAAGATTCAGTGCTATTACCGTCACGTTTACCTTCTCTTGCACCGCAAGTCACGTGGAACCAGAGCACAAGAACTACAATTAACGTCATTTGAAAAACGATTGTTAAAGGGCTGTTACTTTGTTTAAATCCTGTTCGAGCTATCAAGCGCTCGGTTTGTCCATGCTAACGGAAGAAGGTTTTATAGAAGGTGAAAGCGCACATGTTCCTCCAGCTAGTGGAATGAAAAATCGATGTATGTTTATGATTGGTTTGGGAGGAAGTCTACCCGTTTTGCTCTCGTCGATGTTTGTTTTGTGGCTTGTGGTAGCCATACAATAAAATGTATTTCACGACACAAAAGTTTGTTTCGATCGTGGTGAACAAAGCAATCCAGCCGTATGGCTGATAGTTAGCATTTCACCATCCTTATTGATGGGCCGTTTCATCGAGCATCGATGCAATCGTAATCGCATGGGAACATCGGCTCGTTTCGAGCCCGTTAAAACGAGCCTCTCTAATAGCGCGCTAAAAGCGAATTAAACGAACGATTTCACGATCACGTACCACATAGCACTCGACGGAATTGGGAATTTGCATCCCGCAAGTGGCGAGCACTGCGGGCACATAGATTCGCACTCATTCTCGGCTAGGTATACAAACATAACGAAGATAAAACCCAATCCCATGGTATTTAATTAAACCGGGCTGCCATTACGGGCCATGAGAAGAAGCTTGTGGGATGTGTGTTGTTGTGGTGTTTTTTTGTTTTACATTTTGTTGAATCTACGCTTGCGTTCAGCGCTTCTTTTCCCCTCTCGTACGGTAATTCGGCGTAGGGTTTTTGATCGTTGGAAAAGAAAACCTCAATCATGGGAATATCACATGAACACATCGGTTCAGTTTTGTTTGCTTCCAAGCCCAAAACAAATGGTTGGCCTATAACCGTTGGTGAAGTTTGTATGTTCTTCGTTGCAACATTTTGTTTTACGAGCGAGCAACGCGCTGCTGCGGCTGCTGTTGCTGATGTGGATGGAAAAGGTTTTTGCGCGCGCGATGGTTTGCATTCGAAATTAAAATTTAACCGTTCGTTAGCACTCGCCACACCGGTGGCGGCTTCCCCGCGAGATGGATATCTTTTGCTTTTGTTTTTTCTCCGTTTTATTTCTTCCCCTAAATGTTTGATGATTATTTTGATTGCGCAACAGGGAGCATACAACCCAAAAATCATGATGGGAAGCAGCGGCGGGGATACGCGCAGAATAGGAAATCAATTCAATATGGAAGGGGCAAACTGGAAAAAAGTGGGTGATACTCTATTCAACACCTCATTTATTCTGGCCGTCGTTTCTCCGTTGGGTTCGCTAACCACCCAGGTACGCTTTTTTACGATTCTTTCGTTCGTTTCGATTCTTGAATCTTCAATATGAGCAAAACCTCGACCGATGGGAGGTTGGTGAAAAAAAACCTTGCCCCCATTTTGTCTGGAGTAGCATAACTGTTTCTCCTTGGAAGGGTTCGGTTTTTTCATGCTGTTCTGTTGTTGTGCAGCTCAAGGCAATAAGGCAATCCAAGGAACCAAGGTTCTTAAGACGTGTGCTAAAAAAGGTGGATTTCGGTCGAGATAGCAATTGTGGGCTGGTTTTCGCCTGTTAGATAGGCGATGTGTTGTAGATAACAGTTGTTATGACCATGACAACTGTTGTGGTAAGTCAATTCCTCTTGCATAATGATGGTACTTTGGTGCTCCGGTGAATAGAAAAAGTACAAAGTTTGAGGACTTGCAACAATGAATAAGGAATTTTAACTAAAATGGTGTGCCTTGTATGCAATAATGCCCATGATACTATACACTATGTTTTCCCAATTTATGCATTCTTTATTCAGTTAGGTTATCATTCAATCGTAATACGTGGCCGGTGGAGTCAGTTTAATACCCTCACCGTGAAAGTTGAGCATGACTGCTCGACTCATGACTTACTACGATGAGATACCGAATCCATAAATCATTTTGCTACCGCGGATTATTCGTGGGTAGGCACTAACAGCAGCCTAATGCCGGTCAGTATCGGATGAAGATGAGCACTCGTCATACGAGAATAATAGGAACGTCCCCGTACCGATGAAATGGAACAATGTTCATTGAAACCCTCCGCAAAGGCGGTGGCGGGTTTGCCTAGATTAGTCGCAGATTGGTTTTTGCGTGTTTCTAGGTCACGATTCCCTTTTATTATTTACCGTTCGTCTCACACTACAGCCAGTGCCAGAAATACGGCCGTGAAATTATTTTTCCAAGTGTGTGCTTTATTGGACGAGGTTGGCGGGTTTGAAGATGATGCTCTTTGGTATTTCAATTTCGTGTAGTTGTAAAAGAAGGAAGAGAAGATTTCACTTTTCCGGTAGAAGATAATAAAATAGGCAGACTTAAATAAAGTGGGAACAATGGGTATGTTATTTTAACGGGAACTAAGCATGTCGTTTGGACGAAGATACCATCGTAAATTAGTTAATATGGAGGAACAGTTCAAAGAACTGTATAATATGGACACATGAAGAAAACTATATGTTTTCAGCAAAGATTTATTATATTATCGATAAAAGGATATGCTGAGTTTTAGAATACACTTAATTAAAAGGTGAAATCTTGTTGTGCTAGTAGCTAACGAACTATTAGAAAACCATTTTCTTTGCTACCCAACCTATAATTTTACCCGTTGACGACGAAGAGAAGATGAAAAAGCTTGGATTTGGGGGAGCTGCTGGATTGATCTCGTCTTTTGCTTTTGCTGGCGCGCCCGTACGTAGGAGGAATTGAACCGTACAGCGCAAACTATTCTCTCCCTCGCGCGCGCGCCTGCGTTCACGTCTACAATCACGTACCGCCTCTGCCGAAGGTTCAGGGCAGCGGTGCGTAATTGCGCGCAGACTGACTGACTTTCCGGGCCAACTAACGGGACTTCCGGTGAGGTCAGAATGAAAGTGAAGTTTTTGCAATGCCGCTCGAAAGGGCGTACGCGGCGACACAGTTGGAAACAGACAGGGCCGGAACGTCTTCTATTATTTTTTCACTCGTCTCTGCGAGGCTCCGGTCGCTTATTTGACGGTAGGTTGCCTCTGGAAGGGAAGGCGTTAGGTAATGCTTTCTTGCAGCAGTGGGGTCGGGTCGGTAAGGTAACGTTTAGTGCGAACTGGAGCAGATAATTGCTGAATAGCTTTTGACAGAACCTGTAAAACTAATGAGAAATCAAGAATTATCAGAAGCTATTCCATTCCATGACACTACGAAATCTTCTCGCAGGTTAAAGATCGGAAGGCAATGAGGTTGTTGAACCTCCGAAGACGACGTATTTTACCGAACCAGATTCCCCGGGGTTGAACGGCTGTGGGTGGTTTTAGCAGAGCGTCTGAAGAATCAATGTATCGTACGTTCACGTTGCATCCGCCAACATACACTCGTTCATTTTGTTTCACAATGACGGGCAGATGAAGTGCGCCGCCTATCGTGGGCGGTATTACCGAGCATGTCTGTCGCCATGTTGGAGACTTTGAGGCAATGCTTTTTCGAGTTGTAAAAGTTGTTCAAGTTGATACTGATTTTCAAAAGAACTGAATATTATTATAGTAAACTTGAGTCGTAGTGCAACGATCTAGAGTCGCACAGCATTCAAGTTCTTCCGTTTTCATCGACTGGAAAGCTTTTGTGTGTGAGGCTATACACAATTGTTGAAATTGTTGGTCTGTTCCGTATAATCACTTGGGGGAGGAGCACTGATGTCGCCGTCTGGACTGGAAGGAAATGAAGATGGTCTAATGCAAACATGGCGCTGTAGACGTCGTTCGAAGCAGATGATTCCATTGTTGTCTGAACTCTTGCTTTCCACTCCGTTTAATCAGACACCATGAAAAGGGTAATGGATTACCAAGGTTAAACTGGCAATTTCTGTTTGCTGGCAACCGTGTACTAGCATCGATAAAATTGCAAACATAAACAAGACCAAGACCTTCGTCCATTTGGTTGAATAATCGTTACAAATTCATCGCATTCATCGTCACGGAGATTTGTCATCGGCAAATTTCAACGACACTTCTCACGATGACCTTTGGGTACGTGGGAACGTGTGAGTAATATCGGCGTGTGAGGCGCCAGACGCAAATGTGTGATTCAATTTCCTTGCGGTGTGCCTGCGAGAATGTCGCTTTCCCACTGGTGGCGGTGATGATCGTTTCCTGGTCGGAAGTACACCGGTCGGTCGGTTGGTTTGGGTGATGTTTTCGCGATTTCCAACGCCACCGTGCGCCTGTCTCCATACTAAACGGTTGTTTGTCACTTTCTTCTCGATCGGCGGGGAGTTGTTTGTTTGAGTTTCTGATTGATGTCAAACCATCAGTTCCGGAGATTGCACGAGCGCGTGGTTCCGTTGCCAGCCGAAAAATTGTGAGCCATCGTGGGAGAAAGTGTATACCGGGAGAGTATGACAAAGGCTGCGTCTTTGGGGGAGACACGAAGGATATGTCAACGGTGATGTATGTCGGAGCAGTAACTACTTACTATCGTCGTTAGGCTAGAGCGTTGCATCGCGGTTACATGCAACACGATCGCTGACGTTGCTTCAAGCGGGAAAGGATAGACGTTGGGCATAAATCACGTGTCGCATCCAACGGAAACGAGCTCAGTACAACTTAATTAATTACTCACCGCGGGAAGCGATGGGTTTGGTCAAGCCCAAGTCTGTCGAACAGAGATTGATAAATACTTCCCGGAGAAATTTCATTTTCAAAAGTAATGCAAATAGAGTTGGCTCGGGTTGGCCGTCGTGGCCATTTGTCGTAAACAGATCGTAATCTTATTTATCTAAGCGCTTTCAATTTCCATTGCGCTACATGTGCGTATGTCTGTAATGTGTTTTCCTGCTCGTGAATTCTAATGTTCATTGCAATGCGCAATCACGAGGCGGCGAACTGTGATATGGGAAAATAGAGGTAAATCTTTTGCGAATCTATTGGTACCTTCTTCCCGTCCGCGTGGGATAGGAAATCTTCTTCGTCGCTTCATTAAAAGTTCATTTCGATAAATTTGCAACGCTTTTACGTTGCTACTTTTCCTCTCCGCCGTGTGTTACTCTTCTCCTTGGCGCGCCTGAATTCGATGTGCGATAGTAAGTTGTAAAGAAAAAAAGAAAATAATGTTACGACGGCAAAGAGGATGCGCTCGTCTCGTTTCGTTCGTTATATGGCTGGGGTTTATGTGCGTTAAATATAAATAATCGTAAGCGTAATCTCTCTCTCTCTGCTGGCTGGTTCGTCTGACGCACGAAGGGAGTCATTGCTCGCATGCATAACTCATCGCGTGCAGATGTCATCGCGGATCCACTTTTTTTGTGTGTAGCCACACCAGACCCAAGCGGCGGGTGTGGCAACTTTCGCGAAACTAAACCCTTTTGGGATCCCGACTTTTTACGGTACGTAGCCGGCTCGGGCCAGTCTTTCTCGAAGGGAAGTCATAATTATCCCCCGATGTCTGCTGCCATGCAAGCATACGATCGTATCCTTTTGATAATATTCACTCATTCACAGGGGTCATATGTGTAGGTGGTCAGTGCTGCAAATTTTCGCCTACGCATCATCATCATCATCATCGTCGTTAAATTGAAGCTCGTAACGAATGAGCGCTGGAAACAGTTTCTTTTGTGTTTTAAAAACTTCGAACCTCTTAGGTGAAGAAAATGCCCGTGGTGTCAGCAAAAGAGCCCGTGCCTTGCGAAAAGGGCCTACGCATAAGTTCACCATTTAACGCCTCCAACCGTTTAATAAATTGCGAGACAAAGCCTAGCTACAAAGCGAAGAAACGATTCTCCGCGAGGCACAAAACTCCGGCATGGATTGGATATCGTTGATGAAAAACTCATCGACTACGCTCGAAGCTCATCAATGCATTCAAAGAGGAGGAAAAAGGTGGAATTGAGAGATGCAAAAAAAAAACACGCAGCTGTAAATATCATACTTGAAGAGGAGCGAGCAGTAAGGGTGATTGAATCGTCTTGAAACGCTCACAGCTTTACTACCGGTTGCTAAGTTGACGTATGAAATCGAGCATGGAATTATGAAGCGCGGAATCCTCCATTAGGCATTGTGCCTAAATGGTATTGCGTTTTTTTCGGACATCTTCACCGATCCCGGTCCGTGTTCCGTTCCGCCCGCCGGTACGAATTCGAATCGCTTTCCATTTCGAATGTCGGTTCGATCAAATGACGCCGAGCTGAGCTGAGGCGGAAGGTTTATCTAAATACCATCACCAACGTCCGGTGTGCGTTGTCTGTTTCTCCGTCCGTCTGGGTGGGTTGCTTGTTGTTGTGGTAGGCTTCAAATTTCTCAAGCTTTTAACCGTTACGGATGATGTTGCCTTCGCCCCATGTGCCTACAGATGCCTGCAGGCGTCTGCAATCGATGTAACTCTCTACCATTTGCATCGGTGCGTTCTGATGCAGAGGCAGCAGTGCTCTTACTTGCGGCAAAATAAGATTCGTTTCCCGTTTTCCCGGTGCTGGCGGACATCGGAACAAGTGTTGAAATTACAGGGATTTGAACACCAATCTCGTTCAGTTTCTCGCTTTTCTGTGCGCACCTGAGCTCCCGAACGAGTGGCGAAGGTAAAAGGGTAGCACCGGTGTTTAATAACACGGTACAAATGATTATATGTGCCCGGCTTGCGGCCAATACCACCGGCTCTAAACACCTTCTGTGATGCATGAGCTTGTGAGCTAGTGAGAAATTTGGATTTTTCTCATTTGGACTGAGCTAATGAGAAATTTGGATTTTTTGCTCTTCAGGCTCGCAACGAAAAGTATCGCAGTATACGTTGTATTAAGTTGGTAGTAGTGTGAAATATATCCTTATTGACAGCATGATAGCATCGCTTAATGATTATAAATTGGATACATAAAACCAGGATATGCCACCATCTATTTTTTGCATCAAAACTTTCGAATGTTGAAGGTTCGGGAAATTGGTTTCAATTATCTATTCAATTTCATTTACGAAACCAAAGGTTTCAATTTCTTATCGTTCGTTACCGCTGCTAGCTGCCGCTGAAACGTCGCTAGCGACACTCTGCATAGAGTTACTTGGCTCATATGTTCTATTACGTAGGTGTTGGGAGTGAAAATGAGTAAAAAAAAACTTATCTTCAATCCCGCACCCGTTTGAACGGGAACGCCACGGGACCGCCTCCATTCGAACGAGGTAATCATTAGAGACGTGTTAAAACTGCCGCTCAATTTACGACCGTCGCCTATGCCAAGGCAAGTGTTGCAGAGAAATGCATCTTGCCGCTTGTGCTGCACTCTGGCGGCATGACTAAGGATTTACATTCCACCCGACTTTATCTCCACACTGTAAGGACATATCGAACCTTAGATGAAGAAAGAGAAAGAAAAGGCGACGTGAGAGAAAGATTTAATGGTTTTAGTATGCCAATGGGCTGCAATTTTCCAATCACA
Source organism: Anopheles koliensis (assembly GCA_000956275.1). Taxonomy (NCBI): domain Eukaryota; kingdom Metazoa; phylum Arthropoda; class Insecta; order Diptera; family Culicidae; genus Anopheles; species Anopheles koliensis. The sequence goes on along the minus strand of JXXB01030371.1, from coordinate 650 downwards.
CGATTGATCTCGAAAGGGATCATAATTAATTAAGCATCGATTCCTTAATTATTGCCCTCTCGTGCGTACGTGGGCACCGCTCCGCATACGATGTCGTCGTAAACGGATGGCCGACGGAGAAGGCGATTGCGTCTGGTGTATATGCAGCATGCTGCAGCGTAACAAGGATACGAACATGCTTATTATCGGTGTATCGACCCAGCGAATGCGGTGTAGTGATTAAAAAAAACGGATAGAAAATTGAAACCTTCGCCCCTGGGAAGAAAGTAGGTGAGACAGTTGGCTGCGGTCTCCCTGGCCAACACAGGTCGACACAGGTGTCGAAAGTTAAAGGCAGATTGTTTAGATAGGATTTTTGTGTAACTCTCGTTACGAAACGTGTGTTTTGTATTAAGGGTACAATTTGAAGGAGGTTAGGTGTAAAGCCTTTTGCTAATGAAATGGCAACGGATCTCATCATCATCATCATCATCATGGTGAGGTGGTAATAGAAAGCTTGCGGTTACGACTTCCATAAGGCAGGGTCCTGTGCTATGATGAATTGTCTGTCCTTTTTTTCTCTCTGTTGAAGAGAGGATATGTATGGCCATGCCGGTCGAAAATCCGGTGCAAAAAAAGGTAAAATCCGAAACCGTCCTTCCCACCCCGGA
>JXXB01030357.1:0-15887 GCA_000956275.1 Anopheles koliensis | reverse complement strand
AGATCTTGCTGATGTAGGAACGTTTTATTGTCTGGTCAGCTTGGCATTAAATTACCAACGCAAGATTTCTCTGCAATCAAGGGCATCAAAGCAACTCGGTTATGGCGCAACGTTCAATTTCCACCATGTGCGCTTATAGCAAGGCGCATTTCTCACACCATCCTGTTACATTTACTTTGTTACAATACGAAAAATCTTCTCTAACGAAGCCGTTCCCTCCGCACGAAGCACACGCACACAATGTTTAAGTTATATTTATCTCTTCCCTCTTCGCTGTATATGGTTGGCATCATCTGTTATTAATCTGAAACTATCGTTCCCGTCCTGAACCCGGTGCACACTCACGATTGACTTTGTGTGTTTTCTGCTCAGCTTCGGATGCGGTTTTTCTTCAACTAAGCATCTATTTTCTATGCTAGTGTGCGTGAGCGTGTGCTATGTGTAGTGTGTGAAAAATAAAATGTCTGACGTTAATGATACTAAAAATCGTTAAGCATAAAAGGTTGTAAACCCGGCGTACCAGTTCCAGGATTAGCCCGGCGGTTTTGCTGTCGGTTCTTGATTTAGTGTAATCTTTTAGTAAGGTTTCATTCTCGCACATCTATGCAAACCCAAACGTACCAGAAGGTTGCCGTTAAATCACACTTTTTATGAATTCATACAATGGTAGTTTCTTCACCGTCGTCGTCGTCGTCGTAGTCTGCCCAATCGTTGTGTGCACTTGGATCATTGGTTCCGGTTTTGGCTCCGGTTCCATCGGGACGCATCCTGCGTCAAATAGTGTATCCATTCTGTTCGATTCCATCGCGCGCAGCTTGGCATACGGCTACAACTTCGTCGAACATGCTACGCAAGAAAACGAGCTATATAATGTGCACAATGTAATGGCATATCGGTTGAGTTTTTGATGTCTTTCAAAAACTTGTATTTACAAGCTTTGTGTGTCTGGCTGTGTGTGTGTGTGTGTGTGTGCTCTCAAAGCAGCAACAATTGCTATGCAACGGGGGTGCCATTAAAAAGTTTGCCGAGTTTGTGGTTTAGGTTGTTTTAGTACACGGCACAGTGGGCACCGTCATGGCAAACTTCGATCTGAAAATAGGATGCAGTTTATTAAAGTCCATTAAGTTGTTTTTCATTAACGTTAATGTTAAAACTAATTTAATAAGGTAGGTTTTTTCTGATACCAAATTGAGATCGGACAATAAAGTTTCATTTATATTTTAAAAAATCAGGCTAAGGAGAAGTAAATTTTCATATTTACAAATTCAGAACCATGAATGCCATGAGCATCTGGTTTTCCGGCAAACTGCAGACGAAATGCCAACGAGAGATTTCTAATTCCTAATTAAATCGAGAATCATTAAGATAGAGAGAGAGAACGAGCCATAATGAATACCGCAAAATGCCGTGAAGCACTTACTAAATGAAGCACGCACGTTGCATATACATGCACACAGTGTCAGTAATGTTAACATGTCCCTTCCCTCGCACACCCTGCCTTGCTCGAGAAAGGCCAAATCATGTGTGGAGCGATGTTCATGCGGATTTCCATCCATCAACACTTTCCATCTGCACTCGCAAAACTGGACGTCTCGCTTCGTCGTCACTTGTGCGGTGTCGTACTGGGCAACACAATCTTGCCATAGTAAGTACCACGATCGTCAATTGCATTAGATGCGCAACTATGTGTTCTCTTCGCTCAAGTAACGAGACATCAAAAATAGCATGCAATAAAATCCGTCCCCGTACTGGGCCACTACATCCACTGGCCATTGTGTTTATGTGCATTTGTGTTGTGGCACACGTACACGCAGGTACATTGGGAAATAAACACACATACACTCTGTTACAAGAAGCATAGCGATCGATATGGGAACAGCAGCAGCAGCAGCAGTACAGTGCCGCAAGTTTTATTATTATCGGTTTTGGCACCTTGGCAAAAGCTTACGATGTCTGTCTGCCTGGGAAACGCACATGAATAGAAATCATAATGAATCATAAGCTTAATGTTTGTGCACGGCCGTATAAGAACGACTGGTGAGGCCCAAAATGTACGCTTCGAGTGCGCAAAACTTTGCACAAACAACGACGCCGGCGAGAGTGTGTGTGCTCTGGTATAATATTAGCTATCGCAAATATAGTTGATACAGCAGCAGAGGGCACAACACCGAGGCTTTCTGTCGGGTTTCTTCGGTGAGGCAACCCACCACAGGAAACGATCGGTGTTTTCTGTGTTAAGCAGAAGAAGTGCCAGAGCCGCCCGGGTGTATGTGTGTGTGTGTGTGTGTGCTGTTTTTGAGTAAGTGTATTGAGCATAAATTCAATTGAATAATATCCTATTTTATGTTCCAAGTGCTAGCACTGCCAGGGGCTCACTCTTGCGCTATATACTCGTTAAACGACAACCATGAGTTTATATATATATGTATGTGTGTGTGCATGTCTGTGTGTGTGTGTGTGTGTATTTGTACGTGTGCGTCATGGCATTTCGAATAGATGGAGATTTATACGATGGCAGAAGGTCTGCTATAGCATTAGCATTAATTTTCTGTGCTAGAAAGATAAATTATTCGTCGTTTTCTGCTGCTTTCGAAACGAATGTTCAGCTTCATCTCGCTTCTTTGAGCGCAACTTTTGCCTGACATACACACACTCGCTCGCTCTCTCACTCGCGCACTTTCTCACTCTGTCTTTATTTTCCTCGCTTTACTGCGCTGCTCGTTCTATCTCACCGAGATTCACAAAACTAATCCTAACCTCATTCCGCGCAACCTCCAGTCAGTGCACACTTTTGCAAGCTCGCTCGCTCGCTCATTCTCTCTCTCTCTCGCTCGCTTTCGTTGAGCGTTCTATGCTGAACGTGCTTAATTTTCATGAAAATAAATGCTACATAGTTAAACAACCATGCAATGGCGCACATGCTATCTAGCAATAGGTAGTTAAACAACCGCACAAGAGACACACACTACAAGTTTAAAACAGAGAATCGTACCGGGTTGGGAATAGTTATACCATTTACTTTACCACCACGTCTCGAGAAAAACTCGTGAAAAGCATAGGCAAAAAGTGATGGGAGGAGGGGACGGTGCCTCGATGAGAGGAGGAGCCTTAACGAGCCAAAATCGAGATGCGGCCCCGGCGAGAGGCGAGGTGACGCTGGTGAAACTGTGCACTAAAAGGCAAAGGTAAATGTTGAAGTTTTATGATCCTTTTGCGATGAGAATCCGATCGATGATTGTCATCTTGTGCAGCACCAGCGGTAGCAGCAAACGGAGACGGTCGCTGTTGAGCGGGAAACTTTGGCATATTCCCTGTTCGGCTGCTCCAAAGCCACTTCTGCTTTCTGGTTCGTCGTCGTTCAGTTCAGCCGCGGTCGAACGATTTTCCATCTAATGTTACACAATGTTGTACGTTTTACAATATTTACAATGTTGGCTGGCCCGCTTTGAGAGCGAGACAGAGTGAGAAAAGCGGGACAAAATGGGACGAAATTCGTTTGACTTTTGGCTTATATTTTCCTGCACGATCTTCAGCACACGCAGTCCGTGCTGCTACCGAAATATAAAGCAAAAATTCAAAAATGACTCGCAAGAAAGAGAAACGTTATGATGCTCCGTGCTACTACTGTTACGAGGGAGGGAAATGTATTTGTGATTCCATTTCGGAATGGCGAGATTTGGAAACGAACGCAAAACCGAACCCATCATGGACGGGAGGGCAAAATGTAAGGAATCTCAGTGGGAGGAATGGCGAACGGGGGAACGGGAGGAGGGGATGGAATAAGTAATTTCTTGTTATAAAACTTTGTATTCGCTATTCGTCGTGTTTTCTTCGTGTTGTAAGCAGCACGAGCGACGTGTCTGGAACTGATGCTGTATTTCTGTTGTTTGAATGTTTGCATTCATTCGTGCTCGTTGCTTGCGTTTTTGTTGTTGAATATTTTATTCCATTCCGCTTCATTTCTGCGCTCCGCTCTCCGTTCGCAGATCGGTTTCCATCCATCATGCACGTATCATGTATTTATGGCAGAAAGCACTTAGCCGATGTTCTTTCATTCTTTTCGCCAATAGCGAAGCTCTCGAACGCCAGCGAGAACGTTATGTTTTATGGCGATGATGTTTGAACTCCTTATTCGGTCAAAAGTGTATGTGTGTATTTTATTTTTCTTTTTGTTTTACACTGCCGTATTATTATGTTGATCAGCTTGATTGTGTTGTCTGGAATTAAAAATATGCACCTAATGGAAGAGGGTTGAATCTCCTCTGTATGTACAGTGAGGGAGAAATTGATAAGACCGACCACCCTTACATACATACGATGAAAACTTTTGACGAGGGTGCTCCATACTGCACGTGTAGAATTAATGCTTTGTTAATGTTAATATTCGTTCAAGAATATTATACACATTTGTGAATTTCTTAAACATATTAAGTAAAATATTTGAAATGTTTTATGGTGTAATATTATTCACTTTTGATTTAATTTTAAATATGAATTTTAACGCTTCGTTTCATATTTTTACCTTTTTTGTTAGCTTTCAAAATACTATTGTGTCTTATTAGTTTGTTTTGCCGTGACTGTTGGTTTCTCTGCGCGCGCATTTTGAACATTTTCGCTATGCAATTAAACCTCGGCCGTGTGTACGAACATGGCAAAAACTCGTCCCCACCACACTCCTCTGTACTGCTGCTAATTGCATATGGGGGTTTGAAACATTTTCCCCACGCCAAAAACGGTTACCCAAAGCCGGTACAGCCTCTCGGGTTTGAGCCAAAACAGGGGAAAAAGACGATCAAGTGAAGCAGAGTGCGACACCCGAGCGCATCTCCCACCCGTGTCTCCGCTACGACGGAAAGAGCTCGTCGGCAAATGCCAAAAGCCGACTCACAAAAAACACGCTTTTCAGGGCGTATTTCTTGCTATATGTTGTAGCATATAATAGAAGCAATAAAATAGAAATAAATTTATAAATTAATAAAACGCTGCGCAATCGCAGTTCGGACCTGGGGCCTCGAACACAGTCTCGCTTGAACGCTGTCTGTCATTCCAGGCTGCAGATCCTTGGATGTGTTTAGAAATTTAGCGCCAGCTTCGGGACGACGGGACCGCGGTGAGAGCGCGAGGGAGACGAGCAGCGGAGCTAAGAAGAAAGGTCAACATATTCGAACTGCGACGGCGAAGAAGTTGCTCCGTTTCGCTCACGCTTGCCAGCATAAAATCTTATGCTGGATTAGAGCACGAGACACTCTCTCCTCACTGTTCGGGTGACAATTTTGCTCACTTCTCACCTGCTACTCCGCCGCTGCTCACATGTTCGATGTCTCACGCTCGCTCTCGTCGAAATCGGCACCAGCTACCATATGTTTTCTGTTCCATCTCGCTTCATCGCACTGTAATGATACCGCTGTGTCCGTTTCGCATGCCGACTTCGTGCTTCTGTTTTGATCACGTTTTTCCGACACACACCACGCCGCCCACCCTTCCGGTACGGTATGTTTTGGGATCGGAAAATTAAACGTTGCCCACGCACACTTGCATAAACTCAATTACTACTCTGCCACCAACACACACACACACAGACAATCAGCCTCCTCACCCTCTGTATTGTATTACTCGTAGAGAGGGAAAGCGAGGGGTTGGATTTTCCACCCGTGTGCGTTCTCATTGTCGTCCTCGTCGCCGATAGAGCATAAAAATAGCAATAATTATACTAAAAGTTGAAATATATGTATTAAATTTTATGTTCCACCCAGTCTACCCATTCAAAATCGTGTTCGCTTTTGTGCTGTAACCCGGATTACGGTTTACGGGCTTCACCGTCCTGAAAATATAATTTCCCGCCCCGCCGCAGTGTATGTTCTGTTTGATTTTTCCCTTCGTTCTCTTCCTTCCTGCTTCCCAGCCCAGCCCGCGACCGTACTTATTTTGTTATATTCATTTGCTGATTTTACTATATTTCTTTCCGTAGGGTAGGGAATTCTATTTTCACAACGATCTAGATTACGATTACGATGCCTCGCCGCCCGTTGCGCCTATGCGAGGAAGTACTTTGCGGAACTTTTCCTATTCTGTTTATTTGCTTCTACGCTCGTCCGGACCTGTCATTTTTCCTCCCTTCCGTCCGTTTAGTATGTGCACAAAGATTGTTATGTTCGATGTTAAATTGTTGCGAGCTGTTCACGTTCACGTTTTGCTTGTTTCTCCTGTTCTCGCGCACAGGAAGAATGATGGTTGATGGTAAAGATTTTACATTGTTACACTGCTGTTTACAGGGTTACCAGCGGGCTGCTTTTAGACTTAGCACTCTTCGATTGCGTCTTCCGCGTTCCCGTTTCCACTTATCGCCCGTTCTATTCATCACTCAATCTACGACAATTCTTCCCATTGTTGTTTCCATCACTCTGTCTCTTCCTATTTCTCTTTTTGTCTCTCTCTATCCTGATAACTAGAAGGGAGCTCGGAAGGGTCTTACGCGGTATGTTTTATTTTTTATTTTTATTATTTTAATTCCTACTACCATTAAGCTCGCTCTCCCTCCCGGACAGCGTCTGCTATCTATTGTATCGCACGTTGTACACTCATTCAATGGTATCGAAATCGATCGCACGGATCGTGAATCATTCATTAGCTCTGCAAGTTTGGCTTTGTTGCTTTGCCACGACAACGACAACGACAACGACGACGGCGGTATGATGACATTTGCATTCGAGAGGGTCGCCCTGTATTTGCAAAACCAGCAACACACAAACACACACATACACAACTTCAGGATATTCTGGAGTCACAACTGTGGGCAGATTTTAAAGGAAATGGGGGAGGGTGGGCTTGTTAGTGTCCAGCGGGCTGTGAATGTTCCGGAAAATGCAGAAGACCAACTTAATGAAGCAATTAATTTTAACCCAGCCCTTCTTGCCCCATAGGATTTGCCAAACCCTCACCTGTGCGCTATTGATGAAAGGGATTTTGATTCTGTCGCAATGATAATGCTTCAAGTGGGGAGGGCCAATATCACTCAGGCAGTATCCATAGAAATGATTTGTAGTAGCTATTACAAATTATGTGCCGGAAGTGAGGTTACTTTTCTTATTTTGCAGCACGTTAGAAGATTACATCCGCTTGCAAAATTGTCGTAAATATTTAGCATAATAGAGAGATTTTTTCGTAACGTTATTAGATCTCGATCAAGAAATCTTCTTTCTAAATTAGGTTAGCAATCTTATCAAGCGATTCGACATCGATTCTGCAATCAGTTCCAGAAAGTGTGCTCGAAATCGACTCCGGAATGATATTAGTTCCGAGGAGTATGATCTAGTATGAATAGTTTGATCAACTCATTAGAGATCAACTCGTACTGGCGTGCTGCGGTGTTTGTAAGATGGGCCATTTGTTGTCACTAACACTAGCGACCACTAGATGGCGCTCGTTTATTTAATGACCCCGTAAAGTCTACGTTAATACGTAAAACTATTAAAACAACAGTAAATTCAGCTACACTGCGTCTAATGCATAAATTTAATATTCAATGCAAACGCTTTTATTGTACGTGGCGTAACATCACGATCAACCATAGCACGATACCCCAAACCAAGCGGTACCAACGAACCGAACGAAAGATTTAGGAGTCATATCCAGATGAACATCATTTTCCGTGGAAATCGTGAATGTAATGTTATGCAAATGTGATACATTGTCACACTCTGTTTCAACGCAGCACTCGCTTCCGCCCCCTCTCCCCGGGTGTGCCCTCGCATTCGCTCTTGTTTACGGTTGTCATCGGGATCATTTAAAAGAAGAGGGAAAAAATGAATGCTCCCATAAAAGGCTAGGCTTGGGCTGCGTTGAGCTGCTGCTGCTGCAGCGTGGGATCTGATTTATGCTTTATATTGCTAGCATGTGCACATGCATACGAAAAGGCTGTTATGTAGCAGCGATCGGTCATAAGCCTGGGCTAGGCTGCGCTAGGAGAGGCAAGGGGCTGTTGTGAGTGCTGTTAGCTCCACCAATCGTTATCCTGCCACTGTAGTACTGAATGTAGTGAAAATGCAAGAAACAAGCAACCCGTTAATCCTCTCGATTGTTTAAATGAACCTCAAAAATACTTTAGCAATTCAACAACGTAGAACCCATCCGTTATATATCCATCAACAACGCAACCGGGCAAGGAATAAAGGCATACGGCGAAGAGTAATGGTACTCATTTATTTATTCTGTAACCTAAATGCCATCTGTTCTGCTTACGCGTTGCTCTCTACGCCGAAGATAAACAGTGCGCACGATGCAAGGTACATCGAGCGAGGCAAGAAAAGCAAGCTGTGAACAAAACACACACACACACACACACACAGCCCTCTCACCCTAGTTTTTGAAAATGAATTAAACGAACGACGAGTAAATATAATATAAATGTACGGCCCAAAGGTACAGCATGTTTTTAATTTCGTTTCGAATTTTTTAAAAACAAAGTTCCCTCCGATCAGGGTTTTTCTTTTCACGGCGCGCCCCGCAATTGTGTCTTTCGTTTCGATAATCTCCCAACTGGATGTCGGTTGTGTGACATGTAAGATTTTACGCAAAATGTGTTCGCACATGATGCAGCACAGAGCTAAAAGAAGGTTCGGCGTAAAATCGACACAAAAGGGTTGCGGAGATGCGCTACCGTTCAAATTTTTTCCCCTTTGTGTTGAAATTGGGCATTTCTTTGCACGAAATAGCACTGAAGAGATCAGTAAGAAATAAAAAAAATCATGCTTGAATGTTCTTAAACCTGATATTCTGCAGGAGCGATTTCTCTTACAACAGAATAGTTTTGAGCATATCTTCCATCTCTTGAACCGCGGATATATTTAATCAACAATGGATTCATAACAGGAAACATAACCTGGTTCCACAACCCTCCGCAAGAAATTCATCAAACCGGTTCAATGCTGGCACCGCAGCAGATATTTGAAATTTAAATAAATAAGCGTAGGGGGACTTCGTTGTACGAATAGATCCGTCAGAGTTTGATATTTTCTATTTGCCTAAAGTGTTTCTGTTTATACAGATGGTTTAGCACACACTTCATCCGTTATAGTCTTATAAACACACACTATTTGCGGACGCTGTTTAAATTTTCTAATTTTTGTTACCCTAAGCGCAATAATGGGTCTATCCTAAATGATGAAACAGTACGCCATACGCATGGAAAGCAGTTTTCATCGAAAATAATTAATCCTTCCTCCACCATGTGGGGAGACACGACCTACGTGGTAGAGGGGTAGCCATTTGAAGCTGGTAGACTAATAATATGGTGGCGATACGAAAGCGATCGTTATGTGAAGCGTTGGGCAAGATCTTTTTATAGTTTGATCTCTTATTTCCTGTAGCCCGCTCGCTTCTCTACTAGTGGCATGTAAAGGTGGTAAAAGTATTTATCATTGCGAGGGCTTTTATGGTTGAGGTTTTTTCTCTAATATTCTTCAAAAAGCCCACTTCCCCAATTCATGTTAGCTTTGTTGGTGTATCTTAAGATATGCTTGCTGCTTGATTTTTCGATTCGTTTTTTTTTTCACCGCACTAAGTGGACAGTAGGAGGACCCTCGAAGTCGAGCCAGCGAGACGGGGATGGTGGCTCAGGTAAAATATTCAAAGAGGAAGGAAAAGGTTGAAAGAAATCTTCCTCACATGCACAATAATATACGTCCATTGTGATGCCAGATGAAACGTATAAGCGAACAAATAGCACCAGAAGCAACATAGTATTGGTTGTTTCGATGCGGCGAAACACGCTAGAGTGAGTGAGACAGGAATGGGAGAAAACTGGGAGATGAAAGACGAATAAAGAAATATAATAACACATCCCGGATTCTTTCTCTAAATATAATTCCTCTACCCTTAACAGTAAGCCGGCTTCTCGGGCCCACCGTACATGTGCGCATACATAAATGTAAAAGTATCAGCATTAACGTTGATGGGGCAAGCGGAGCGGAGAGACGAGAAAATTAATAACACAACACAAGGATGATGCTAATGCGTGTCCGGGAGTTCGAAGGCACAAGAGCAAACGGAAAACCGAGCAAACAATAACCAGAACCGGGGACGTTCGTACGTACAGAAAGGAAGAAATAAAGCTGGCGTGTCTCTTTGGGTGGTGTACACAAGAAACAGAGACGGAAACAAATATAGAAAGGCCACAGACACAAATATGAACCGTAAGATAATAGTAATGGTGTATTAATAGTTATACACCGCTGCGTTAACAGCAAACGAACGGCGAAGGGTGTGCCATCGTCATAAATCGCGCTGGAACCGCTAAGGTAACAATCATATAATGTTACGCACTTGAATCCATCAACCTAGCAACAAACCAAGCACACTAGCGAGGCACGGGGAACACATAGCAGGAACAAACGAACGGATGAATTAAGCAAACAATACAAGCGGAGAAATAGGCAATAGTAGTTATTTGTGGCGATGTGTTCGTGTATGATGGTGTCTCCTTACCTCCGCCAGGCCCAAACCGCGGCGCTACCATCCCTGCATGCTTCTTCGTAAATCAAAGGGGATTAAACTTATGTCGAGCTGGCTGCTGTAGTGTTATTATTATTGTTATTGCTATTGCCCTCCTTTTACCACGCGTACCCAACAACGCATCTTGTCTTGAAGCGCCGAACGACAACGCATCACTGCTCGACTGGCGAACGATTCGGGAATTAATTTTGTCCGACGAACCGTCGCAAATCGCCCATAGTAGGGCCGAAACTGCCCGAATGAGCGAGGTTTTGCGAGGGAGCAAGATGCACGAAATTCGAGCTTCATACAAACGGCCGGGGGAGATAGAGCAACTCACTCGTGCGAGCGAGATGCGGAAAGAGAGCGAACGACGCGCCCGAGTCATGCACTAAGGGAGTTTCACAGGAAAATGGACACAATTGGGCATATCACGCTGCATTCGAACAGTGCGTTCGAGCAGCTTACCGTGTTCTCCACGACTCGGCTCTCGCTCGCTTGCTGGTTTGTGTTTCACAACGCGTTCGTCGTCGGTACGGATCACTTCGGTTGTTCGGGCTCCGTCGCTGCCGCTCTCCGTGCAAACAACACGCACGCCTCGTTCCCAAGGATTATCGCGTAGTGGTGCCATTGCCCCCTTGCGGTATTCGGCAATGTGAAATGTAATTTTCGAATTTATCGATCGATTTACCGGTGAGCTCATTTGTTAATGTGTGCTCCGTGTACGTGTGTGTTGTGTACAACAAGATTAAATTTAATTTAACCTGCTCGCCCTGTGCGCCTGTGTGCAGGTGTGTTCGAGAAGATGGAGCGAGGAAGCGGTGAAATATGTCTTATCTTGCTGAAAGGATTTCACAATGATTCTGCTGTGATTTAAAGTGCATTAAGCGTTCGTTTTCAAACGTTCGTTAGTGTGAGCAGGACGACGCATTCCGATTGAAATTAGATCACCAACAACCTGTGTGTGTGTGTGTATTTGTCTGTGTTCGTGTGCATGATAGATGATTAATCGAACTGACAAACGGTCAGTGAAATGCAAACACAAACCCCGGGACGTGTTATGCAAATGTCCGTTTGCAGCCGAGAGGAATAAATGATTTTCACACACCCATACATGCGGCTGCTGCTGCTGCTGCTCCTGACCGATCCAACACAACAGTCACAATTAGCATCGTTTCCACCCATCCCACCAAACACTGGGGCGCACTCGATGGTAGTTTAAAATTGCCCTCCCCAAATGGGAAACACTGTGCGGATGAATAAACAATGACACATGCCAATTGGTATGGTGGAGTGGTGGCCGTGTTATGACAGTTGCACTCCATCGACGACTCACCGACTCTGCCACTGACAGCAACCCATCTGACAGGGCGAGGGGAAGAGGGGTGGATGGGATGTTGGTTTGATAGTGTTTCAAGCAAATAGTCGCTCGAGTTCAGTTCGCCAAACCGACCAATTACACTTGTTTCCGGCTGTGAATCGACCGTCTGTACACTTCGAGTGGTATTTGGGTGCATTAAGTGCTTTAGTTGACGATTTTTAGTGCGAACTTTAGTCGGATAGGTGGACGCCGAATGCTAATCCGCGGTAGTGCGTGTATGTGTATACTGTGATTTAGCACTAACACCACGATACTATCGAGTCCCGTCCCTTGTGACATCATTTATTTACATTATATTACGTGCTATAAAAAGACAATCGCATTAGATCAAAGCATAGTGGCTGACGGCACGCGCTTCTCACGCACGACATACGCAGCAGATTGTTGGTTTCAATGGTATCGGTTGATGTTTTATTGCCGCCGCCTAGCTGCTATTCAAATCACTCGTCGTTTCACCCTCTGGCTTACAAACCGCTTTCGATTGGCTGCTTTAGACGCCGTTTATGTTGCGCCATCGCTTGAGACGACTTAATTCTTCTCAACTCACATTTGCCGTCCGCTACGTGCATCGTGCCGAGGTCTTCCATGTTGCCCCTTCGAGATCAGCACCATTTTCATAACGTCATTATACATTTAACATAACACTTATACGCATGTATGCAAGCGATTCCATTGGACCTTTCGAGAGTAGTGGGTCGGTTTAAATTTTCGAATGCGTTTTAAGTTTCCTCCGTTTTTATTGTCCTACCCGTTTGGTGGGAGCAGTGGGGAGATGTGTGCAGCAGCAGACATGTTGTGTTTTGTTTGCTAGCACCAATAGTTTTGTAATTCAAATCCGGATTCGAACCGACGAACGAATGCTGTGACAAGGTGCGAGGAGTGCATCCACAACCGCTGTCAGTGGTAGTGGTTTTCACCAAAGGAAAAAAGAGAAACTCAACACCTCAATCAGCTTTCCGTTCCCTGACGTCTTGTTTGTGAAATTATATTCTTTTGCTGTTTATTTATGTTAAAAGGTTGCTCGCGCTCGTTCGTACATTTCGGTATTCAAACTTTATTTATTTCGCCCATTCCCCCCCACCTGTGCGCGCCTATTGTCCGTTCATTGTTCCGGGAAATTTGCTTTAGAGCCTGTTGTTTGCCAGCGTCGACGGAGGTTGTTTACATTTCCCACAAATATCGTGCACGATTCACGCAAATGACGCCTTCGAAATTGGGAAATAAACTTGTTAAACGTTATAAAGATACAAGTTTTGAAACACACCGGTGTTTCATGGTGCGCGGAGGAACCCCTGCGCATGTGTGCTTCCCTGATGTCCCGGTGTTGATGTCTCTCGATAATCCACTACATGCTGAAGCACGTAGACCGATCAATTGCGTCTTTCACAACGTTGGTGGGGTTATAATTATAGTGTGAATTAAATTAAAACCCCCGTGCTGTCTGTTGCTCAATAATCGAATCATAATTTGTCTCTCCATCGTGACAGATTTGTGCTATACTACCATGTTACTTGCGTGTTAAACAGCTGTGAATTATCAAAAAGTGATATCTCAAGTAAACTTGAGCGCTAATGCATATGAAAGTTTGTTGAAACAAACACTACATTGTTCAAAATGATGGAACTACTACCGGAGCTAACGATGATACCATCGTTGTCACCACCATTCTTCAACCTGCTGCCATCTAGCGTACTGTCGGCGAACTATCAAACGTCACCCAAATCGAACGGTCGCAGTAGCCATGGATCCAGCGATGTTTTGGAGGTTCGTCCACTAAATAGGCCCCCAAATCGAACTGAACCTACACGTACCTAGCAAGAAATTTCATAGCCCCAATCGTAAAGAGACTCGACCTTACTGGTTACTAATAGGAAGTCTTCTTTTGTTTTGCTCCCTCTTACAGAAAGATGAAAAGCTGTGCGACTACTACCGCCGGATGCCGGTGCTGTACGACAAGAGCCACCCGCACTACAAGTTTCAGTCGAAGAAGGAGAAGGCCTGGCGTGAGCTGAGCCGCCTGTGTGAGATGGACGTGGAGCAGTGCAAGAAGCGCATGACCTACTTCCGGTGCCGGTTCACGGTCGAACGGCGCATCATGAAGAACGGCGTCAACTGCAGCGAATGGCCGCTGCTCGAGAAGCTCAAGTTTCTCAACAAACACATCAAAATCCGGAGACCGCGTGCCCCGAACGGCGAACCGGATGACACGTAAGTGCGGGTTTTGGCACTCTAAAACTGCTCCCGGAGATGATCTCTGGAAGGAAAAACTGATGCGCTACTAAACCATTTGCAGCAGCAATTATACTACCAACATTTGATATCCATTGAGCCCATTCAAGCTGTTCAGAAACTCCGTGAACGTCCATCTGTCATCAGATAGCATGTAACAACATTTGCCTAGATACAGGGAGTGAGTGTTTGTGTGTGGCGGCTGTCGAGGCAACACACGAACGCAGCACACATGCCTGTTTTTTATTGTTCCATGCAAGCTAAATGGATCGCACACGTAAGAGCTCGTTTGTGTGGAGCAATCTTTTGTGTGTTTGAATGCGCCATACAAACAGCATTGCTCAAATGGCATGGCGTACGGCAATCGGGGCCGGTTGATTCGTGTTTCCTAATTGTCCAATGGGAAGATAATATACATCATCGCATGAAAAGACATACAATTTACGTCAATTGAAAAGATCTGCTGAGATCTTCGAGTAAAGAAGCCTCAAAATGCCGTAGTTTTCTATTGAAAGCGTGTAGCGTTATCTCAATTCTCGTGGGAGAGAAGCGGAGCTCTTTATGATCCGTATCGTACACCACAATTTCTTGAGCTTGACAGAAATTCGAATTAAGCTTCGGAATGTGATTAATAGTATATCACTCAGCTCTAAAACTATTCCCATTAAAACATGGGAAAGAAATATATTTTTCCACAACATCTCAGTGTTGGGAAAAAATATGTTCTAACAACTGTTCAATCCTCCCACCAAGCAAACGGAATCGTAAATACAACATAACCATTGACCAACGCCCATGTTGTGTTGGACCAGTGATGTTTAGGAATAAATATATACCATTGAAAACATAAATTAGAAGCAATAGACCGACGACGTGAAGAAGTTGTTTGGATGGCCGAAAGGGCGACCCAAGACGCGACCAAAGCGCAAGAGAGCGTGTGCGCGTCAACTCTTCGAATGCGGCAGATATGGTCTAATTTAAACCAATCAAATGTGAAAGAGTCACGCTTCGGTAAGACGTGGCGTATTAAAAGATCCTTTTTATTACTTCTTGCCCGAGCCGATGGTTGTGATGAGATTTTTGAAATAGCATTTTTTTATGGTGACATGGGCAACGTTTTATTCATAATATTGAGGTTTTCTTTGTAATCGCTTCTTTTTTAATTTTAATGAAAAAATCTGTACAGTGGACTCTTTAGGGCAATCGTGTTGATAATTGTCAACTCCTTTTCGACTAACGAACTAATCATGTATCCTCCTTTTTCGTTTCATTTGCAGAGATGATGAGACAAACCCGATGAACATTCTCCGAAAGCGGCAGCGCGAGCAGCAGGAAGACGCTAAGGATGATCTGCACACCTATCTCGACCTACAGCAGATGGCAGTGGCGGCCCAAAATACGCAAGCGCAGCTCCACTACCAGCAGCACCTGAAGCTGCAGGGCCACGGTCCGTTCGGTGGTCCACCCGGGCCGGGCGGATTCCCGTCCGCGCACGACCCAATGTCTCTGCATCACCTGCAGCCACCGCATCCACACCAGCGTGACCATCAGCTTCCGCCACCGCACAGTAATCAACCGGGCGGTGGCGGTTCCCAGCAGGGCGTACCACCCGGCCAGCAGCAAGTACCCCACACGAACCCGCTCGTTGGCGGTGGCGGGCATCACCATCACCATCCGTTTGGGCGCGGCCCGGGCGGATTGTCCGGTGCGGCCGGTGTTGGTGGTCATCATCCACACTCCCATCACCATGCGTCGCAGCATGCTGCGGGTGGTGGAGCGGGCGGTAATG
>JXXB01030304.1:0-27852 GCA_000956275.1 Anopheles koliensis | reverse complement strand
AAATTATTATAAAAACGAACGAAACAATTTGTTATGTATGCAATTATTGTGAAGCGGTCTAAGACCTGCAAAAAACTAGTTAATAAAACTTGATTATAAGGTAGTTAATAAAACATGAGAACATTACAGTATAGCAAAAACAGTATTAAATTGCAACAGTATAGTATTGGCAGAAAGCCAAATTTATCACGAGTGATTGACAATTTTCGGCCTTCGCGACCCTTTCACAGACAACACATCATCAATAAGCAAGCCTTGAAAAGAAATGCCAACACCATCTCCGTCATTCCAAACGGGAAGCTATTTTTAACTGGTGATTTCAATTCCGCGATAGCAATTCGACGCAAACTTCAAAATTCCAAGCGTCCTCTTACCGAAATCGTCCTTCATTTCTTTTGCTCGAAAAGCTTATCATTCAATAGGCAAATAGGTCGTTTGAGTTAACCTTCTCTGCATGTGGGTGTGACTCATTGAGCTGCTTCCAGAGACCCGAAGGATACGGGGCGAGGAGAAAATTCTGTTTGCCATACGATCATTGACAAAAGGCAGCATCGTTAGCAACGAAGCTGTGGTTGGAAAACTCAGTCCGGATCTCATCGCTATTCAGCCTACGGTTTTCCTTTTTGTCTGCTATATTCTCCATGCGTTAGCGAGTATTTCCACCGGCCTGGTTCAAATCCCATTGACCTAAGCAAACCTTCATTGACGTTCGGCAGACAGCCTGTTCGCCTGTACTCGCGTGCAACTCATGCGAAGCTGCTTCCGAAGGGCGTAGAATCGGAGATGCGTACTGATGTTGATGAACTTAAGATATTTAATTTTCTCACGAACTTTTCCCTTTCGATAAAGAATTCCTCTCATAACCAAGAAAGGAATTCGATAATAAAATAATGACGCCTTCCTGTTGGGTTGAGTTGATAGCTTGGTACGATCACCGGTGACTCTGTGTGGCAGCCGGTAGTAAAAGTATAAAAAGAATGTTGTGTATATCTTGTTTGCATAATATAATTCCTTTCAAGCTTGCTCGTAAACTTACTATTATAAACTTTTCCAGCAGTCGTCCTGATTACAGTTGAAAAACATAATAATCTATATATTCACTACAGTTCCTGTAAATCGTCAATAACACCAATAACAATATTAATATTTATAAGTTTTTGTAAGTTTTTCCTATTATCGAATGCTTTTATCAGACATGCAGCCTACTTTTAGCAAGAACTACAGGGCTCTACGTAGTATTACGGATCATTAACATTTATCCAGCAGCTGAGCGGGCGACTGACGTGACTGAATTTTCAGCGTCACAGAAATGCTCCTATAATACCTTAAATATCTGACCGTACAAAGTCGCAAAGGAAAAGCCATTTGATAGCACAGCAATATGAAGAATAATAACGAGCATTGAGTTTTCCAGTACAAGCCAGCACGTATGGAGGCAACGGTCACGGGCTGTTACGATATCGTCGAGACCATAACGTGCTAACTCATGGTCATTTCTTGGCTGGCGAAAAGGATTCAGAAACACATATGCAATGAACAAAAGCAACACACTTGACGTGGAGACGCCAGCAAATATGTAGGCAAGATACACTACAACTTCGTGCTTAGATATATCAATTGTATAGATTACTTGCAAAAAAAACAATGTTTTGTCTGTAAGAAGGCAAACAAAACATGTTTCTTATTGCTTTCACTATGCTCTTTACCCATAGTTAAAACAAGAATTAATTTAATTTAATACATACCTAACACACATATGCATCCCTTCAAATCCTGCATCCCTTCAGTACTAAAGCTACCGAAATGAACCTGATAAAAATCTATTATATACTACGGAAATCGATAGCATGTGAAGAGTAACGTTCACTGTGATAACATGAATTATTTAACGTTCTACGGTACATAATCTTGATGCGATGTCACCGATACTAGTAGCTGTTGATGGGATCTCGCTAGTCGAGAAGGATCATTAATTCTTACCGTTTACCGCAATTGGGTGATTAATCAGCATAGAGTCGAAAGCCCTACATGCCGTGCAGTATAGTATGCCGAAAATTCGTTATGCGTTAATTGAATTAAATGAGCATGATAAGCAACAGCTGAAATTGCCTCCATTTCCTCCTAGCAAGCATACCATAATTATCGAGCATGAAAACGCAATCCAAACCAATATTGTGCAGCCAGCGCTGGGTCACTTTAGGGCTAACGATGATTCGTAACAGATTGCTCCGACGGTTGGTAGAAGGTTCGAAAAGCTTTATTGTGAATCTACTCACAACTACTTCGGCCCATGGTGTACGCCATGTAGTTCACGGTGGACTGCACATCATCGAACGCATCATTTGGATTACCTGTATCTTTATCGGTGTGTATGGGATGGTGGCATTATCCCAGCGCATTTGGAACCGATTCCAAACATCTCCTACTGTAATCTCCATGGATCGTAATATGTACTTCTGGAACACCAGCTTCCCAAGTTTGACCATCTGCTCCCATCGGCGCATCGACGAGGACAAGCTGGCGGACTATATCCGTCTGCGACGTTTCGACGAAGACGATGCCGAACAGTTTCGCGAGTTCGTTACGCTACTGGCAAACGTGTCTTATACTACATTTCTCGATCTGCCCATGTACAAGACGTTCGGCATCGCTGGATATGAGTACATGGATTTACTATACAACCTGTCCTGGAACTTTCAGCCCCAAGTCAACAGTGGCACCTCTAGCATACTGTCAGTGCAACCAACAATAACGGAAATGGGATTGTGTTTGGCTGTGAACTCACGCATTGCCATATACAATTCTTACGAGTACTGGCAAACCCGTCGGTGGGAGCGCGTACATGAACCAGCACCGCTGGTGGTACATCCCCTCGACGGTGAAGTGTACGGACAGTTGATCAAGCTTGAGAGCTCCTACGAGGTATTTTTCCACGGTTCGATGGAAGTAGCTGAGATTTCCAAGCGACAGTACTCATTTCAGGAGTCCTACTACACCACAGTTGAGTTACTTGCACTAGAAATTCTGACATCACGCAACGCCCGAGAATTGTCCGTTTCCCAGCGCCAGTGTCGCTTCACGCACGAAGGCGATATGCTCATGTTCAGTCCGGTTTACAGCTACAACCTTTGCCGTATCGAGTGCCGCATGAAATTTGCCTTCAAGATATGTGGTTGTGTTCCTCACTTCTATCGTCCAATCGGTAAAGGTAACTTTCGATATCGTATATGCGACTTTGAAGGTATGCGATGTCTTGGACAGAGATCAGGTAAATTAATTACCAACTGATTGAAAGAAGAACTGACAAATTTACCTTACGTTACCCCGCAGATGAGATGATAACGCTTCGATCGAAAAAGGATACAATTGAATGTAATTGCTTACCGAACTGCGATGACTCCAATTTCTTCATTCAGGCATATGTTTGTGCACCATTTCTTTTCATTCTACAAAGAACACCATTCACCGTTTGACACAAGTAGAGTATAAATAATCCTTTGTCATTACAGCGATCGCGGGAGTGGTTTTTGGGCGCAAACCTGCAGTGGGGACTGACGGATTATCCTAAAATGCAGCTAAATCGAGATATTATTTTCGGTTTGTCCGATGTATTCGGTATGATATGAATGTTTTGTTAAAACATTTTGAAACATATATGTGCTATATATTTTATCTTGTTTCTTTCAAGTTTACATTGGAGGCTTGGGTGGTTTCTTTCTTGGGTGCAGTTTGATCACGTTTGCTGAGTTCGTTTTCTTTCTCACGTGGCGATTATTCAAATATTAATTAAAAAGTACACATTACCTAGAATCATTCATTCAGAATGCAGACAATGAAGGTAATTTTAGAAAAACTGTCAGTAAACATGTTGTAGCGTTTAGATAAAGAAATGAACATAGCTGCAAGCGCCTCAAAAATATGTTTTGTCTCGATTGTCCCCCTACATGAATTACTGTATTTCTTACAGAAAATGATATAATAGGCGACTCGATTGCATTTATAAATGATATAAATTAATTGTTAGATTATATTTACAAGCTTTTATACAAGAAACACGTTCACACTGCTGTATACGATATAACGGTAAGTTAACATAAGATTCAACTTTTACTAAATTAGTTCACTTCTGGTTGACCTGGCGTAACATTTTGTGTAAAAACTCGAATCGACTTCTAATCTGCTCACTAGATCGTTCCGGGATCTTTTGTTCTAACTGTTGCACAAACGCATCTACCGATGAATAACCTTTAATTATATCTTGAAGAATAATTTTATCCTCTTCTCGCGTCCAGTTTGGTACTTGTTGCGCGAGGGTAGTTTCTGTCGACGGTTCCGACTCAAGCAGCTCATTGCTCTTATCGTTGTTTTTGGTCAGGCCATGCGTCGGTACGGAGTGCTCAGATTTGTTCAGTGAATTTATCACAAGACCATCCAACTTCTGCTCTTCAGGCGAGCTGGATTGTGGTGCATTAATTACTGTTTTCAATTTCCTTGCGGTGGCTAATGCTTTGGAATCCGGACATACCGAGACTGCAGTAGATGCAACTGTCTTTTTTGAGGAAACTGTGTCCTTCCCTCCGGGTGAAATCTTTTCATCGCCAGGTGAACTTCCAGCCTTTCGCGTATTAGGTGAACTAAAACGTTTTTTGATCGGTAGCTTTGGTAGAACTTTTTTTGATGTATTTGCTGCTTTGCTTTCTTCTTCCCCGATGGAAGTATTCGCAACAGAAGTCATAGGTTGTGACACGAGTTCTAATTCGTTTGTATTGTCTTCTAGCAAGTGAGCAACATCAGCATATGAAATTCCTTTCGGACAATGAACCAAAGGGTTCAGTCGAATAGCATGCGCCATAAACGTTTCGTCGTCACATAATTGACCACCATTGGCTATCGCACTCTGTGAAGGCTGGTCAACATTCTTTGTTACACAGTTTTTTGCTAGGAACGAAAGTCGAGCGGGTAGAGCACCTTGAAATATTCTACCCTGAATGTATCGTATTGTACTGCTGCCGCATGCATTTTCCGACCCTTCCGGTGTTGTTTCGGTGTACGATATATGCTCATACACCGTTCCCGCATCACAGTTTTCATTTATCGCATATTTTTTCATCGTTATGTGTTCAAAATCACCCAATGACGATTCTGGCGGACGTTCCCCGGGAAAAAGTTGCAAGAACCATTCCGTCAGCAGTGTACTGCCTTTAAGCAGTGGTAATACTTTCATTTTCACTTGGTCCATCGTAACGTTTGGCTCGTTTGACAGGTCGGTTAAGCATGCATGTATTTTTTTAATCTGTGACGGTTGTTTGGCGAAAAATATGTTCAGCTTCTCCAGGAAGTCCCCCATGTTCGCAAGGATAAAATGCTCAAAAAACTTTCCCACCTCAGCTGCTTGTCCCGGCAAAAGAAATGTAAGAAACATGTCCACCAATTGCGGGTAGCTTTCACCCAGCAAATCTTCTACCTGATAGTAAAGCGACGCAACACGATCTTCACTCTCGTCGAAGTTCCTTAGTATTTGTTCAAATCGTTCAAGTAAGTCTGTCCGGTCGGATGCAAGCAGCGTTTCCTCTACTTTTTCATAAAAATTAAACGCAAATATAGCATCTTTTTCTTCCATGCTATGGTAATCGGCGAACTGATCCGTAATGTACACAGCGTTTATAATTAAACTCCCATCGGTACGTTGATTGCACGAGAACCTTAGCAAACCGTCTTGTATCCGTTGAGAATAACACTCTTTCGGAGGTCTGTAGCGATGGCGGTATATAGCAAAATTGTCACTCATTTTTCGCAAATCATTTAGAAACTGGCAATACACCTCTAACTGTTTAAAGTGCGCATATATACGAAATATGGGATTTTTTGTTTGAGCAAGCAATGTACCTGCTAGTTCCTTTCTGCATTCAATTTTCAATACTTTAACATACTTTTTGAGGACTGCGTATAGTGTAGCGATTGCTACCGCGCGGGACCGTTTCCCAATTCTTCCATTGACTTCACTAACGGTTAGCTTTGGCACAGCAGTGCACGTATCAGATAAAATTTGTGTTAAATGAAGCGGATTCTGGCGATTAACATCCCGACCAGTATTGTCTTTAACCTTTTCTGAGCCATTATTCTGTACATACTGTGAATTCAACTGATTACACTTAGCAGAATTGGCGCATCCACTTGGTTCCGAAGCATTGTCTGAATTAATCACTTTACATTCGGTCAAAACCTTGCTCTCTGCGTTTTTCATTGATTTTTCACACACGGCGTTCGCCTCTGACGATTTGTCAAAAGCCTCCACTGCCACGGCATTTTTATTCGTAACTACCGCAGCACCATTAGGCAAAGTTGTATCCTGTGTCTCACTGATTTGTGATGGAAGTAAGGTATGATTACTTTCCCCGTTGGGTGCTGCCGGAAGAACTCTTATTACAAACTCAACATTCGATCCATCCTCATTTGTTATGGGGAGCGATATTTGATAGGAATCATTTTGTACGGTGTAATCCCGCTTGGCGCTAGCAGCCAACCAATTTGCTTTGGCAGTCTGTTTGGAATAGAATAAAACGAAGCAAAATAGTCAAAAAATTACTTTTTCCACACAACAAAACGAGTAACAAAACAAAACACTTTATATTTATCACCTACAATCAAAACAGAAGCCAAATTCTTCTCGAGAACTCTAGCTAGCTTGTTATGACATTTTGTTCAATCGATGCCCAAACAAAACAAACCATCCAACAGCTATATCTGCCATCAAAGTTGAAGTTTTCAAAAATTTGACATCATGAGATATTCTATAAATTAAGTCGTTTCGCATATGAGAAACTAAAATTTATGAATAAGTTTTCTGTAACACAAATAAAAAATAGCTAACTTTTTTTACAATAAATGTGTTCATTCGCTATTTCTACAAAATAAATGGATTTACACAGAGTACTGGATATCGTTTAATATAACAACGCATTATCGTATTTTAAGTTTAATAATCTATTTAAAATAATCTAAGGAATCTATACAGAGATTGCACGAGTGATACATACATTTATGCGAAAAGGTAACATAAGTCCACTATGCAATATAATGTTATAAAAATATTATTTGTAAATATTATTTCAAATAAATAAAAAATTCATAAACTTTACGTTATAATGCGCATTTAAATGAGCTGCTACATTTACTAGAATGCGTTATTAATAACAAAATGATTTTCAAAATAAAAAAAAACAAAATCGTACAAACAAACAACCAAACAAACAAAGTAATCAAGCACAGTGTTCCATCTATACATCTACATACATAGATTTAAATACATCTATTAAATACATCTAGGAGTTAACAAACTTGATCTACCTATTTGATAACATTACGACAAAGTTACGCCAAGGTATTGCTCGGTGTTGTGGTAGCGCCATTTATACTCCCTGGCAATCAATTATTGATCAGTAATCACTAGGTTATTACATCGATAAAAGACCCACAGCTTATAACTAATTAATAATAGGATTTATAGATGTGCATGCACTGTACCACCAATTAAGAAGCATTCTATATGTACTAAAATAATATTTAAATATGCATACTGTACAGAAAATGCACAAAAAAAACTTACCCTTTTCGTAGAAAAAATGTAACGCTCCCAATTATGATGTAGCACACCTCGCTGATAGAGTGATAGCGGAATTACATTGTTTGCATCGAATACTTCCAAAATATGTTCCGTAGGTGGTGCATAGCCGTTTCTGAGAAAGAACTGTTGCAGAATAGAATTTTTAATTAAGCAACATACGATTAACATTATGTTTAACTTACTGTCATAGCTCTAATCGAGTTTCCTTGAGAATCCATATTATTCCTCTGGGCATAGGCAAATTTTTTCAACCAGCTAGCACTCCTAGCAGAACACCAATGTTTGGCAACGTATTCGCAAAGCATGGCTATGCTAGGTTTCTGTATAACTGATTTCCTCGCAGTATGTTTCAACTCTTCATTTAGTATTGTTAACGCCCGTTCGAACCATAAGGCTAATACTCTGCGAAAGAAAATATACGCACAGTTGTTAGGTAAATAGGGTATTATAGTTAGTGGATGTTTCCATACTAACCGTTCTTCGGCGATAGATTTTACAAATATACCGGACTGTTCATCACAACGGAATGTTTTATACGGTATCAGAGATGGATACATGAATGCCCTGCAATTAATCATCTTTTCTCTGATACGCCAGTGAAACTCGCCCTGGTATATCCGATGATTAATTCGTCGCCTAGCCTGCTCAGTATGAGCTATTTCATCACGCCAAAATTGTATTAGTGCTTGGTTGCTACTATTGTCTACAGCAAGCTCCTGTACCCAAGCTTGGCAGCAGTCAAATGCTAGGGGCAAATTCCACGGCATCACGTTCGGTTTCATTTTACCAATTTCGACAAGCTCCTGAAGCATATCTTTGAATGTGTTTGCCATTTTCCAATGTTTGGGATGTGCGTATGTTTGCAAAAAATGCTGCGCAGTCAACTGTACGTGCATTCGAAGTTGCTGATGAAGCAATTGGAATTGAAAATCATTCATACCAGGTTTCGTTTCCGATATCTCTACGTTTACGGGGACGATTGTGGACTTGATGTTGTAACGCTTCAGCGGCTCCGAGTCATTGATAGTTGAGATATCATGACTGGTGGAAAGGAAACTATTAACTGAAGCTTCCTCAAGTGACGAATATTTCATACAAAATTTTGGATTCCTAGAACAATCGGGCATCCAGTATCCATATTCCGTACGTTGGGTAGAATCATATCCCTTTGGCGTAGTTGTATTAATGTCTGACGGATGCACAGTTTCTTCAAATATTGTCCAGTTAGAAACATGGCTCGATTGGCTTTCTATACTGGATGATGGGTTCATTGTCATATTGATATCTTGTCGTGTGCTTGCGGATAGTTGAGGGGTGAGAATTGAAGAATTCGAGGGATGTACTGCAGTCGCATGAGTTAACAGCTCAGGCTGGCTCGAGAAAGTTGCTTGTGTAATAGGAGTAAATTGCGTTGGAACAGGTGTGTTTATCATGCTGGAACGATCATCTGCTTGACCACAATTTAGAGATTCGTTTATGGTTTCGGTTAACGTTTGTTCTAGTAACGTTTCATCTTCTGTTGCGCCCATTTCCATTAACTCTAAAACCAATTCATTAAGCTCTTTCTTCGAAACTTTTCCCGCCTTCATTTCTTCTGGATCCACTGAAATAAAATTGTAAATAAACGTTATTTTTTTACTATAAACTAATTCTGGAACATACTACATACACGGTATTCCTTCCGCAGCAACATATTCCGGGTCGTTATCATCGTCATCCTCCAAGTTGTTGGCTGGAATGCAATTGCGCAAAGTTTGACCAAGGAATTCTTAACAAATAACGGAGTAAATTATACTTACGCAATGGTCTCGTAAACTCCTCCAGAAAATCTTTCCACGCCTGATCCATTTCACAGTCATAATCGTACATGTCATTGGTAATATCAGGCGGTATAAATGTCGATTCTATCGTTTCGATTGTGGTTGTTGTCAGACACAATTTTGATCTTGTCCGGAGAGCAATGTTTTCCTGTTCCTGTTCCTGTTCCGAGAGTGAACATTGGCTGTCGTTGCGGGCCCGAGGAATCTTAAATAAACCATCTTTGGTATACTGTACTTCCAATTGAGAATCATTCTCCACAGCCACAGAAACCGACGCAGGTGTTCTAGGCTGTGATTCGATATCTGATGCAGTAGTATTTGGATCATCATCGGACACAGGTTCATCCTCTGTTGGTTTATACTCTTCATCGTCGTCATCCGAGCTCAGCTCTGCGTGAATAAGAGCGGCTATCTCTTCATCTGGGGTAGGTTGATGCAATGAGGCAATAGGATACACTGTTTTCTTCAATTCTTTAGCCTTTAAACGAGTTAATTTAGGCTGTGGATCGTCTTTTTCTTTGCCGTCGTCGTCTTCATCGTTAGTAGTTTTGCTGTTAGGCCTATTTATGTTCACGGCCTCTTCTTCTTCCTTTAGTTTAACTATAGCAAGTACGTGATCGTTTACAACAAGTTTCTAGAACAAAAACAACAGTTTCCGTTATTATTTCGAACAGCTTGCACAATTATCCAAACCTTCATCGGTACCTTGAGAAGTTTTTTAACACACATTGGAGTCAAGTTATTTTTTTCTGCTGATTTTTGTATACTTTCTTCAAACTTTTCATCAAATAATTCTTCCTCATCTTTCGGCATAGACATCCTTCTCCTGAAACCATAAATGCAATAGTGTTACACTAAATCCAAACTGGTTCAATTGTGGTACACAAAAATAAGCACCTTTTTCGCTGGCGCACCTGGCGTTTAGGCAGTGAATCTGATATTTGTTTCGTGGCGGGTGTTGATTGTTTCGATGGACTAATACCATCATTGAAATCTATTACCAACCCACACGAGTTTTCTGGCGATGATCTTGAACTTTCGGTATTATTTTCCAGGTCTGGTGATTTACTGTAACCCTCATTTGTTTTTACTTTTGGCCGGCGTACTTTTTCCGGTGTCATTTTAAGTACTTTACAACTGAATTTTTTATGTAAAATATTTGCAACGTTTGTATGATTCCTTACTAGCGTACAAACCAACGAACTGAAGAAAAGCTATGAGGCAATAACAGTTTGTTTACATCGGATAGCTGTTTTGTATCCAATCGGTTTGACAACAAAACTAAGCCAATCAAACAACCTTGTTAAGATTTGGTGTTTGCTCAATTTGTGTGTAATAACCTTGGTATTTGTTTGTGTTTAGCGAAATTCAATTGAATTACGCATTTATTGATTAATTTGTAATTTAAATGATTTTAAACATTACTTATACAAGCTATAACCCAAAATACCGCTGCTATATTTAATGTTACTTATTTAATTTAAGTTTGATAGTTTTTCGTTTTGTTTATTTGTCAAACGTCATCGTCCTTCCTACACTCAACGTAAACAAAGCCACCTAATGTTTTATTTTTCGGAAGCCAACGCATTAGCCCAATTATTGATTTTCCTGAATTTATCATAACTTACACTGAATTATTTGTTATGCCCTAGAATTGTAGTGCATTAGAGCACAATCGCATAGTTATGGAGGAACTATCAGGTGTTATGATTGTGCTGATCATAGGTGGTGGTGTTCTGGGTGTCACAATGTGTTTCATCTTTGCAAAAAGGCAGATTGTTCGCTTCACGCTAAGACAACGGCGCGGTCCCCATGTTGCTGTTGGACATGATGCCAAGAAGGTAGGATAAAGAAAAGGCTTAGAGCTAACTTTTTAATAATATTTTTCTATTTCTATTATTTTAGTCCATTAAAAAGGAGATTGAACGTAGGTTAGACAGCATACAAAAAATTTACTACGAACCTAAGCTCATCTGGGATGATCAACAGAAGGACGATGAAAAGTACATTTTAAAGCCAGATACAACACCTCCTCCGTATCATTGGCGTATGAAGGCAGTGGATGATGTGAAGGAGCTGGAACGAGAAATAGCTAAGCAAGATGGAGCTACGAGACACCCAAGAGATAGTATGAGAGCATTCCTTCTAACTACACTAGCGGCTCCGCTGAACGGTTCTGGGCAACGAATTATTCATCAATTTTGTGATATGTAGGTTATTTTTAGACCTGTTCCTACTTTATTTCCAATCGTAGCACATTTTCCTATTTCAAATAACTTCTAGGTACGAACATGCCCGGCATGATCCCAATGAATTCGGTGAAGAAGAATATCAATCCTACCACCGATTATTGAAAAAGTTATCCGAGGCGTAAGTTGCATACACAAAAAGTATACACCTTTAACAATGAAAATCATTACATCTCCTTTTTTTCTTATCAACTTGCTGTTTAGCACTAAAATGCTAAAATCATACTCAAGCAGCCGTAAATCATCACCAAATCGAACTCCGGTGAAGAAAAGCTCCAAAATGCAATCTTTACTAGACCCTGCCAGACTTCGCCCACCTCCAGTTGCACTGACAACAGGAAATGCCGGTGATACAATGATGTCTAACACTCGCATGAACCTTTCGTTGGCAGTGCAGCTACAACAACAACAGGAACAACAATTTCAGCAACCTGATCTAGAGGAAAACGAAATACTCAGCATTTCCCAGTACCATGGAGAAACAGGTTAGGAATCATCGTAGTACTATTTAACGTAAATTATGTGATAGTTTCTTTAGTTTGTCATACTTTCTATTTTTCTTACACCATTTTATTATTTTAGTCTGTTGTTCGCTGTTTTAGTGTGTGTTGAAATTATTTAGTTTTTATAACGTTTTGTAACGCTGCACTAGCTAATCACATTTACACAACTATCTCTAACTTTCTGCTTTCTTCTTCTCCTACTGCCCCTGCGCATTTCTTCTTTCTATTTCAATTTTTTCATCGTCATATTATGATTACTCTAAAGAAACATTTACTATACGCAGGTCTTTCAAAAATTGAAATGGTTTAAGTATCACATTGTCACAAAAAACGGTAAGATGACAATGTAAAGAATGTCGATTACATACTAGTTCAAATAAAATAATCCGCGAAGTTTAAATCGATCTTCTTCATCGTGTGGAAATAATTGAAAAAATAATGATTTTGACATTGGTTTTATATTTATTTTCGTTTATGTCATTACAACGTTGTGTATAGGAAGTAACCAAAGAATGAACATATAAATTCAAGTAATTGTTACGATTTCCCTTGGGCATGTCATAGCTTCAAAAACTCGCAGTCTAGCAAAACATTAAAATCTAACAGAATTCGCCCCTCTGATGTTGAATATTATTAATTACACGAATTTGGTGCAGTAAGAATATGTTCATAAAAAGATTTGTACGTTATGAACGTCCACGTAGGGTAACACTGAATTGTAGAAAAAGAATGGAGAAGGTGTGAAAATGTTTTTATTAATTTATTGAACTTTGGTCTTCTGTCCTTGCTGTTTGTAAGCCTTTAACCGCTCAAGACGCTGAAGTACAGTTGGATGGGAATGATTCCATGAGGAGTACATCCAATCATACACTGGAAAACCGAGATTATCGAGCTGCAGTTTAATAAGTGCATTACCCAACTCATCCGTATAACCAAGATCATTTGCGAACGCATCAGCTTGATATTCAAATCGTCTGGACATGACTGTCATAGCGAAAGAAATCATCGTATTATAAGGCGCCAGCACGTACATCACAATGACCATAAATCCAATCAGAATGGGTTGCTCCCCTGCTGGGAGACCTATTGCCTCATAAAGCGGGCCGTACTTGAAAAGTTGGGCAAACGCAAGGAATATCAGAAACAATTGTACCTGCATGATCACGATGTTCTTCATAACATGGCCCAATTTCCAATGCCCGAGCTCGTGGGCCAAAACTGCCAGCACTTCCTCATTCTTACATCCTTTACCCTTATCGCTTTCCGTAAGCGAAGGATCGTCCTCTGGCAATCCTTTATTGACCAATAGCGTATCAAACAGTACGATTCGCTTTACGCCAAAAAGGCCCGTGAAGTAGGCGTTACTATGAGCAGATCGCTTGGAGCCTTCGACGACAAACAGTTGTCCCAATGGAAACTTGACACTTTCGGCTAGAGCGTGGATGCTCTGTTTCAGCTCCCCATCTTCCAGTGGCCGGAACTTGTCGAATATTGGAGCAATGTACACCGGGTAGATGGTGATGAGAATAAGCGAAACAAGAGCCACAAAAGCCCACAGCCAGATGAAAAAATATTCTCCACCAATTTGTACGATGTAAATGAATGCTGCGGCGATGGGAATGGTTAAGACCTGTCCTACCACGAATGCTTTGATTTGATCTTTCAGAAAGAAACCCGCCGTTTGCTTGTTAAAGCCGTGTTGCTCTTCCAGCACGAACGTGCCGTAAATCTTAAATGGCATATCCTTCAACAAACCTATTATGTTCAGCAGCAGCGCAAACAGGCATCCAACTTGAATTTCACTTTTTGGATTAAATCCGATGCTTTCCGATAATTGCACCGATCGGGCCCATACCATTGCCATGAAGCCAAAATAAAGTTCAAGCAGCGATATCACGATATCGCACAGTACCGTCTTGACGACTGCATAATACGCCTTGTCCAAACCATATACACGAGCCTTTTCGAAGGTTTCAGCGTTCATTACGTGTTGCAGCTCCTTTGGGACAGATCTACTAGCTTTATAAACGCGGATCTGCAAAACATCATCAAAAGTTAGTACTCAAAGGCTGTTTTAAATATATCCTTTTGTACCTGTCGTATTGTTAGATACAACTCCAGAAGAGTTTCCAAGAACAAAAACAGGATAATGGAATACAATGTTTTTTCCGACGCTTCCCACATTTTGCTCACTGTGATGAATCAACTGGAAAGTTACACAATGAAATCACATAGATATTTCACATCAACAAACCAATCATAACTAATATTACCCTTCTTCACGGAAAAAATGCTAAAAAGAATATGGTTAAAGTCGTGAAACGCCGGATTTTGCCGATTGCAAAAGAGAACGTTTCGTCACCTAAATACAAGTTGACAACACGTTTGTCATGTTGCACCAAGCTTCACATAACACTGTTTGAATTATTTAAGTTGTTTTGATCATAAAAATAGTTGCATGAAGAAAACTCCGCGTTTGGATTGTTTATTATATAAATTAAAATGGAAACTGGCAAACCATGTAAATATAAGCCTAATTTATTTACAACAACCATGCTTATTCACCTTGATCACATAAAAATCAATAGAAAATGTTAAAGCAATGTCAAACTGCACAGCAGTCCGTCAAAAGTGCAGAAATTAATCCCATAGTAAATATAAGCCGCATTGGAACTGATTCTAGCACAAGAATATTGTAACAGTCTTACCATTATCCCACCAATTTTCGTGAATGAAGTACAAATAGAATAATAGTTTAGGCCTTCAGCGAATTCTCACATTAGATTCCCTTTGTTAAGTAACAAGATTTTGTGCAGCATGGTTCTTATAAAGGAATATCGGATATGCATGCCGTTGACGGTGGAAGAAGTTAGTTTTTGTATGTTGCAGTAAAAAGGATATCTAAAAACTCCACACATGTTACGTTATTTCAGTATAAAATAGGTCAACTGTACATGATTGCGCGCCACAGTCTTGAGCAGTCGGATGACGGCGAAGGAGTAGAGGTGATTGAAAACAAGGAATGTTACGATCCAGATCACGGAAACGGTCAATATACCGAAAAAAGGATACACTTGTCGAGGTAGTATTATAATATGTTCGATATCTGAAAATAGACCCTTAAAAATTACATGTATTTTATCTTCTTTAGCCGTCTGCCTTACTGGTTGCAAGCAGTTTGTCCGAAAGTGTTTTACGTGATTGAGAAGGGCTGGAACTATTATCCCTACACGGTGACTGGTAAGAATATTCACAAATTCTGGATGGAAATATTTTTTAACTTTATTTTATTCATAACATCCGCTGCTAGAATACACGGTAAGAAAAAGTTGCTGCGTTATGAGAAAAACTCCCATTTAATATGTTTTATTTTCTACTTATAAAAGTGCTCCTTTATACCCAAACTACACATTCGAATACTGACACGATTTGAAGACAACGCTGGTACGTCAGAAAATGTAAGCCTAGTCCCACTCACTGCTACTACAAATTCTTATCAAAACTCAGAAGTAATTCGGTTCTTTGCATTGCATTGCAGTGCCTGAAACTTTCCGAGGAAACTCTAAAGAACCGAATAGTTGATCATGTCGACATAGCATTCGAGGAACCGGCCGAAAAGCATTACAAAAAAGAAGAGGATCCAAAATTCTTCAAATCACGCCTCACCGGTCGTGGTCCGCTTGTGGAGGGCTGGCGTCAAACCGATGAACCGATGATGTGTTCCTACAAGTTGGTCGAGGCATCGTTCGAGGTCTGGGGCTTACAGACTAGAGTTGAGGATTTCATTCAAAAGGTATGTTAAAAAATATGCTACGGTTGACAAAAATATGGTATGTTTGTCCTATTTTGATAACAAATCTTTCGTTCAAGTGTATCCGTGATGTATTGCTGCTGGGTCACAGACAGGCGTTTGCGTGGATCGATGAGTGGCACGGAATGAGCATTGACGATGTACGCACGTATGAGAAAGATAAACAGATGGAAGCTAATGATAAGTTGCGACAGTCGTTATCGCCAACGATGGCAGCTGATAAGGCTCAGGAGAATAATTAGCTCAACACCATGGTAGTTTAGAAAGTATGATTCTAGTAGAAAACACTGCCGGCAAATTCTTTTGTGGTTAGTAGATATATCATGAACCGTTTCTGTACAGGACAAACAACAAATCCTCGCTCAGCTGGTTCGACAAACTGTCCAAAAAACTAGGCCAGACGAACCAGTCACACTATTTCTTACAATAGAATCTCCCGAATACAGGAGGTACAATCGAATTCTATACTCGAATCACTAGTTTTTATTGCCCTAGCACCGTCGATGTTTTATGCACGTACTATGATTAGGTAAAACCTGATCAGTAATCGAATACTTTAAACACAGATTGTGTTTCGTCGATCATCATCTAGAATAGAAAAAAAAAACAAGCACACAGTTGATAGTACATGATTAGCGAAGAAATAAAGAGATATTTGCTAGGTTAATCCTATATGCTACAACCTGCTCCGGGCTTTTGCAGTCATCTACACCGAAAGGAAGTTTCGTATCAAGACTTTCCTGTTGTAAAGCATCCAATGTCAGCAATCCGGAAGGATGTGCGGAACGTAGAAAATCGACTTGATTTTGTAATTCCTGACCGAAAACCATTATGATAAATACGAAATACATCAATATTCACTCTAAACGTTGATAGCTTCAAATATTGTATGCCAACTTTACGACGTTACACGGAACCTCACCAATGTACGCTTTGTAAGATTTAATTAAAAATATAATCAATTTAATTTGCTTCACGACCGATGTTCATAGCACATTACCCATTTTGGTGGAACATTTTTATTCCACAATTCCGCGCAGTTAAATGTGGTATGGTGGATAACCGGTTTTATTGAATCGCCAATATTTTCGTTAATCTTCCGTTTACGTCAGACGGAGCAAATTGCTTCTGAAACGAAATAAAACATACTTAATTTTTCATTGGATTAGATAACCGATTTTCTGCGCATTGCAAAGTTAAGTGCAAAAAGAAATCAACTATTACTCTCTTCGCGGAAAGTTTTATGAAGAAATTTCACCAAGCACTTTCATCCGCGAGCTTTTTTGATCAATTTTAGTAGTGATATCAATTGGCTTTTATTCAATATACGCATGTGATGAGATAAAGTAAATCGTCGACGTAGGATTCTAAAAATAAAAACATTAGAGATTTGAACGAGTTCAGTTTATACCATCGGATTAAGTTACACGAGAATTTGACTATTCTTTTTTAATTTTCTTTTCCTTTTATTTTAATAGAAACCATTTATACAAAAAATAACATGACAAAACTT
Source organism: Anopheles koliensis (assembly GCA_000956275.1). Taxonomy (NCBI): domain Eukaryota; kingdom Metazoa; phylum Arthropoda; class Insecta; order Diptera; family Culicidae; genus Anopheles; species Anopheles koliensis. The sequence goes on along the minus strand of JXXB01030304.1, from coordinate 10,332 downwards.
CTTAAACATATAGCGTGACGGTTTTCATTATAAGCATTCTCGGTTTGTATAAAAATCAAATTTACAAAATGGTGGTTTTGTTGACGCTGAACGTTTCTATAAACCTTGAACATCATTCGAGGAATTGTTGTTTGTTTGTTTAATTGGTTTTACTCATTAAATAGTTTGGCTTCGTGATTGTTGTGCGATACATTTTAATGTTATGTTAAATGAAAGTTACTTAATTGTGGTTCAAAAACATTTTTTACACATTTTTCGTCTGTACCAAACACTTGCAAGTTTACCAACTTAAGCTATAATATTATCGCACACTCTTGAGCTCACATGAAAACAAGGCGTTTTCGCATTCCGTCGGTGGATAGTGCTAATTGATAATTGCCCAATTAGATTAGGCTTGGAATCGTTCCATTACGACCACACAGTTGCGCACGCAAACACAACTGTTCAAAATCATGGCTACATTAGACGACAAGCTGTTGGGTGAAAAAATACACAACTACTGCAGCAGCAGCGAGGATGAGGGTGGAGAAGACGACTGCGATTCGAGTGAGGCTACGAGTGCGTGTAAATCCGGTGGTAAACCGGGTGCATCATCTAAATCCGGATTCCGCAGTGTTACCGACAGCGAACCGACCACACTGATGCAGAACAAGACCCACTGGTCCGGAACGGCTGGTAATACGGGTCCAAAGGGAGTTATACAAGATTGGCAGCGGTTTAAACAACTGGAAGCAGAACGACGGGAGCAGGATGAGGTGGAAAAGCTACGTCTGCTTAAAAAGCTTAGCATCACGGCACGCACGAAGGAGGAAGACACTGCAGCGGAAGCAATGCACGAGCTCGATGCCGAATTTCAGGAACTGATGGATGAAGATTTCCTGCTCGAGTATCAGCGGAAACGCATGGCCGAAATGCTGGCTATGATGGATAAGAAAGGCTGCCACGGGAACCTTGTTCACCTGAAAGATGGCGGCGAGTTTCTGCAAGCCGTCGATAAGGAGGATAAAAACACGACCGTCGTGATACATATATATAGGGAAAAGTATGGACCGTGCGTAAAAATGAACGAAGCCCTTACAAGATTAGCCAAGGAGTACACGAACGTAAAGTTTTGCAAGTTTATCAGTAGCGACGCTGGGTTGAGTAATCTGTTCAAGACTTCCGGCGTCCCAGCGCTGTTGATCTACAAAGGTGGCCAGATGATTGGAAACTTCGTTAAGCTTGTTGACGATCTGAGCGATGAGTTTGATTTTAGCGACGTAGAGAGCTTCCTGGTAGAGAACGGTATTATAAATGATAAATCCTGCAAGCCAACAATCGTAGACTAACAGTAAAAAAAGGATCTCACTTTACTGTACCCAATTTCCAAGCAATGACAAATTATGTTTTATTTTTAAAAAAGTAATTCTGCACCTCATCTTAATTATAATCGCTTAACGGAAAGCAAATAGTGTTAAGAATGTCGACAACCGTGTCCAATATACGCACCTAAACGATGGAAGCAATGCAAGTTTGTCGCTGTTTGGTGTTCTGGAATAAAGCACGTACCAGATGCTTGATTTCCTCGGAACTGAAGCACATTGTAAGGGGGCCCTTTCCTTCGGCCCATAGTTCCGTGATTTCTACGAGCGACCCACACAGAATCTGCCGCAGCTGAAGCAGTTTCGTCCACTGTTTCACGAGCTGGTGGATTTCGGCCGGCTCCTGCAAATAGAACAATAAATAAGAAAATAGCACTTGATTGCTAACATATTTGCTGCGTCTAGTTATTCGCACCTTAAACAAGGTCGGTAATGTTTCAGTCATGATGTCGATAAGCTGTACCAGCCCGTTCCCGATGGCGGTAGTGATGTCTTCAAGGCTTTGCACGCGCTTCATGATTTCGCGTACAAACTGATCGACCAGTCCAGACAAGCTCTGTTTGTACACTAAGTCGGGTAAAACAGTCTGCCAAACATTTTTTAGTAGCTCAAATTGCCGAATGCACTGTCTAATGGCTCGTTGCTGATCGGTGCCTAGTTCGATCAGGTTTATAGAAAGTTCTGTTGAAAAAAAAATTATTATTTAACGATAGGCACATTTAATTGGTCCAGAAGCATTGCTTTTACGTACTAAATCCATTTAGTGCTTGCATCATCTGTGTGCGTTGATTATTGAGCTGTTGCTGGAATATATCTTCGCCGCATGCCGTTAAAGCCTCCGAAATTCGGGCAAACGAACAATGATCTTTTAGTTTGTCATCGTTTTTTTGTAACCAATAATTCAAATAGGTACAATCGTTGCGAAACAGTGCTGATTGCTGTGGAATTTTAAAGAGCAACTTCTCGTTCGCCATCGGCACATCCACCATAAAGCGTTCGAGGATGGTTGCAATCGTTTTGATGAAGCGATCGGCAGCATCACCGTGGGCAATTGCTTCCGCCAGCACTTTGTCCAAGAATTTTTTCAAATCAACCACCGCACGTGTTACCATGCAGCTCGAGAGACGGGTACCCGTGGAACCTCCAACAAACTGATAATCATGGTCCTCGATCAGTACCATTTCGTGACTCTCGCGCTTCATGATTTCGAGAGCCGTGTCCAGTACGTTGTCGCACAGCTTCTTCTGGTGGATTGTTTCAATCGAATTAGCGTACTCCTCCAGCAGCAGGTCGTGATCACCGTCGATGAAGTTAGTCGTCTGCAGGAACGTGTTAAACTCGCATACGTCCTTCACGATCGGCGACTCCTTCATGCCTTCGATCGTCCCCGGAATCTCACGTTCTAGACACTGCTCGATCAACATGGTGCACAGTTCCTTTTTCATCTCCTTTGCAAGTACCTTGAAAAAGCATTCGTCTTCCGACACCACAATGTTCATGTTGCTTAGGTTATAGAATATTTCCATTATGTTCGATAGCACCGTCTTGTATCCGGGACGTAGCTCTTCACCCACCGTAAGTTGGTAGGACAGTTGTATCAAAACGCTCTGCTCGTTCGATTTCTCATCACAAATCAGCGAGACTGGCTTTACGATCACGGGAGCAAACACATTATCCAATAAGAAGCGACAAATGGGTTGGAAGTTGTGTTCCGTTTTTAACAGCGTTACCACCACCTGGTAGAGTAAGTTTTCGTCCTTCTGAATGTGAATGGTAACCGATTTGGTGTTCTGAAACGAACGTTGCTGCAGTTGTACCAGATCATCAAATTTTGCGTTCAGTGCGTTGATCAGCGCTTCGTACTCTGTATCGTAGCGTAGAACGAGACTCTGAAAACAGTACAGATCCGGCAGAATGGGATCATCCACTTCATCCAGTATCGTCTTGATCTTGTTGAGAATGTGTGCTGTCTTTTCGTACCCATTGCTCGACAGTTTCAGACTCTCAAACAAATCGTCAATGGAGTGCAACTTCCTGGCGATCTTGTAGCCACGGATGCCTTCCTCAAGATCGCGTTGATAGTGACGTAGGTCGTTCCAAGCTCCGCTAGACTTGTCGACGCTTAGCTGGCTGGTGCATGCTACCAGATCCTTGATTTCAGACTCCAACGTCTTAAGATTATCCAAAACGGTTCTGTTCGTATTGGTCGACACAAAATCCATGTATTTGGCGTTGATGAAGACTCGCACCTCTTCCTGGTGCTTACGGATGCGGGACAACACTTCCGGCACGTTAAAGGACACATTTTCAAAAGTAGTTGGCTCCATTTTTTACTTTATTGCTAATCAACACAAGCTGACTACGAACGCAGAGTGCTAGCGTTTGTTGAGATTTGAACGCAAATTTTGACATTTGCCAAGAAGACGGTTATACTTGTCATAAATTGTGGGACTGTTATATACGCGCAAAAAGTGAACAAAAAAGTTGAATTAGATACTGATAGTATCATTTTAATTTTCTTAATATTAAAGGAAGTTTAATATTCTTCTTTAGTTTCCTGTTAGCTATTTATTATTTTTGTATGCTCCATTTAAACAAGGTAAATATATACTGCGAATAGCTTTGTGTATTTACCTTATAGTGACGTCACGGAGAGATGTAATCTGATATAACTAGCAGACATTTCACGAAGCAGAGCATTTTTCGTTTTCTTTTGCAAATGAAGTGTATTAAAACAATTTCCCACGATGTCGAAGTAAGATCGGCTTAATTTACTTGTTCCTTACATGTTGTTTCAGTTAACGAAACAAATGTGTGTTAATACATAATTTTCTTCTAATTCGTGCAGGGAAACTATGATAATTTTTGTTTACGACCTAACTAAAAAGGTGGAAAACGATGACCCGACTGGTTCGATTATTTACTTCCATCCTATGTGGGTGTCGGAACTGCAGAAAAAATCTCTCTGTGGACAATTGATGGTATGTAAAATAAGAGAATCCTTATGACAAGTGCTACAAGCAAAACCGCTTTCATCTCGATTTGTTTGCAACAGGGATCCACTCATTTTCTTGGTGAAACCTTATCAAAAGTACGATTCATTTCACTGCAGAATGGCAAATTTGCTCTACGCTCACATGGACGTTTTATGTTGGTAAGCATCGCATTGAAGTTAACTTCGTCATTGATATTTGGAGTAACAATTGGTTGGTTTTTTATGTCTTTTTAGGCTGTAGGTTCGGATCGCAACATAGCTGAGTCCATTCTGGAATACAGAGCCAGCCTTCTGGCCGCCCTAATTGAACTATATCATGGAGATTTTAACACACTCTACAATGTTTATCTTGAGAAGGAGCAGAAAAATGGGTTTAATGAAAAGGTGTTTTGTTTAATGGAAGCTTGTCTACCGCTACTGCAATTTAATGGCAATATTTTTCAAAACATGCCACTACTTCGACTACCAAAGGTAACCCGTATGAGTGACAGTATGCGAAGTAGGTAATAATATCAATTTTTTATTTTAACAGTGCGCAAGCAACGTTTATTTGGAATCCAACCAAATTCTGCAAAGTTTCTTGCAAAATAAAGGCGTACTGGGAGGATCCATATTCTACCACAACAAGTGAGTATGCGTTGAACTATGAGTAACAATAATCTAATACATTGTGCTACATAAAATGTTCTTTTTCTATAGAGTACTGTCTTCACAGTTGCCAACCAATCTGACGAAATTGTTAGTGTACTCTGATCCTTATCGTATGAAACTTGCCGAAATGATAACAGTAACATTCCATGTGCCCAACGGCGTCAGTCTCATCAGTGCGCATATTACCAAACGTGATTACGCGCAGCTTATTGAAGCCACCAAAAACATTCCAATTTATTTCAATAACTGCACCACCGCTGCCCCTTGCACCGGATCAGTCCCATTTGCTATTAAGAAAAAGCTGATGCCGTCGAAAGAGCTTGGTGGCACTAGTGGTGGATTTCCGATGCTGAAATCCGACAAGTCTATCATATTTTCCAACATTCCGGAAGAAGAGCCGATCGGTGCCGAGGGTGGGCTCACAGACCAAACTCCAAAGAAAGCATTTAGCACGGTATCGCGGCCAACATTTCTTCCACTAAAATTTAAAAATCTAACCTCCCGGGACATCATTGACTCTGGAGTGAATTCTATAAATTTTGACGAATCGGACAGCTTTCCCAACTTTATAGGAAAAACCAGCGTTTGTTCGACGCCATTGACTGAGAATAAGATTGTGCCAAACCGAAACATCATGTCGATATGTGTGACCCAGGATCAACCATCAGCACCAAAGGAAGAGAAGGGCACCAGAGAGGAAAGTCAGGAAGAGAATCCCACCAACTCAAAAGACGCGAACAGTAGTGTTTTGAAATACTTCAACACGCGGAAGTATAGTATCCTTAGCAACCCTTTCATGACGTCGAAAAGCGTACGGTCTTCATCAATGACGAACTTGGCTGACAAAGAAGGTGTCGAAACCGATGATAATACACCAGGCGAAGAAGGTCTCTCCCATCAGCGCAACGGTATGAAGTATCAACTTAAATTTCCAAAGAACTATAATGTTTCAAAAACAATAACCGATCCACTGTACCCGATCATTGATCAACGGAAGCGGGCGATGTCGTATAGTTTGTTTCAAGACTTTGAACGGCTTCACAATGAACGAATCGCCGAGTTAGTCGAACAGGAAGCAGAGAACGAATCGAAGGAAAAAGATAAAAATGATAAAGACACACAGTCAAATTCATCCGTCACTGTTAATGGTGCCACGAAGGGTGTGGAAACCATTCATGACCGTAAAATAATTCCACCATTACCAGTAGCGGTTGAACAGGCCGGCCAAATGGTTACTACACCCAAAGATCGGCGTGGCCTTAGTCTGCCCATCAAATCGTTTAATCTCGATGATCAACCTGCACCGAGACCGGCTGTTACTGTCGGCTCTGGACAGGAATTGTTTACCCGGCGCAAGAGTACACTAGAACTCACTCCTCTAATGACGAAGCTAACCGTGTTGGCTATGAACGACACCGAATCGAGCGGCGTTTCGAGCTGGGATACGACTCCGGGCTGCAGCTACAACATGGCAATATCCCCCCAAGAATACATTCCGCAGCGTCGAAAATCGCAGGACATATCGATGGCGGCCATTCCGTCGAACGGTGTAACGACTGCTGATGATAATGCTCTAGTTAAGGTAGATCTGTTTGTCTGCGTGCAGCAGAACATGACGTTGATACTAGTCATGCAGGAAAAGAACTGCAAAAATCAACGTCTCGTTCAGACACTGGTAAGTGTGGGCGTTCAGCGTTCTATTAATTTTTCCAAGATTTATTGAATCAATCTATTTTTCACCCAATTTCAGTTTGAATCGTGCGTATCGAAATTTCTAAGGATTGAAAACGATATTCAGCTGGCGATGAACATCAATGTCGATGGTTTTGATAAAGCGGATGGTTACAGCTTGATTGCGCTCGACGCGGATTGGGATGTGGCGAAAAAGAACGGACCGTGGAACGCTTTGGAATTGCAAACCACTGAATCATTGCATTCCTATTTCAGAAAAAGCCAGCTAGTGACGGAAGTGACACTAAAGTAAATAGCGCTGATGTGTTAAACGTTGCTCAAATCATTCACGTAAACTTGTTACTCGTTCCAGATCGCAGGAGTCTGTACTATATGGTTACCAGTGCGGAATGCGGGAGCTATTTTACACCCAAATGGCGAATGCACAAGGTGGATTACCACCGCCGCAGGACGTGATGGGATCGGTTCCTCTCTGTGCCAAACGTCGCATCGAACGAGATCATTTTGCCCTTCTGCTGTGAGGAAATTTAACGACCGTACTTGTCGTGGAGTATGTTTATTGTAAACATGCAATCCTTTGCGCCATCATTACATCTTCTACGTCATGGGGCCAAATTTTAATAATCGTCTAATCAACTACTCTCATTAATCACCGAATTTCAAGACAACCGATTCCTTAGAATTCCATTTCTTCTGTGTTGTTCGTTCTGTTCTGAATTCGTAAATAAATGTTCTGACATAGAATCAAATACAAATTATGTTGAAATGAATTTATTTTATTCTAGATATGATACTTAATTAAATAATGGTTGTGTTATGCTACTTGAAAACAATCGTGTAATTCAATTCGTTGTAACCGACCAACCAGTGTTTTTTTAACATTTATTTTGTTTTGCTTTTTGACGTTTGGTTCGCGTATATGACAGCTCTTACGCGCACATGGCAATGTTTACTCCTCCAGTTAGGTATTGAATTATTTTTGTAACAACAAGGAAATGCCGAAAGTACGGGCGGAAAAGAAATCCCGTGTGCATGATGGAGCCGTTAAACAGGGTAGGTGTGCATTGCGTGGAAAGCAATCCTCGATACTTACCTTTTTTCTTCCCTCTGCATTGGCCAGGCATCGTGTTCAACAAAGATTTCGGCCAACACATTCTCAAAAACCCTCTCGTCGTCACTTCGATGCTGGAAAAGGCTGCCTTGCGACCGACAGATGTCGTTCTCGAAATCGGTCCCGGTACTGGCAATATGACTGTGAAGATACTAGAGAAGGTGAAGAAAGTGGTGGCATGCGAAATCGATACGCGTCTCGTGGCTGAATTGCAAAAGCGTGTCCAGGGTACGAATCTACAATCGAAACTGCAAATTCTGATCGGTGACGTGCTGAAAACGGATCTTCCGTTTTTTGATATCTGCGTCGCTAACATGCCATACCAGATAAGTTCACCGTTCGTTTTCAAACTGCTCCTCCACCGACCATTCTTCCGCTGTGCCGTGCTTATGTTTCAGCGCGAATTTGCCCAACGCTTGGTGGCAAAACCGGGCGATAAGTTGTACTGCCGGCTGAGTATAAACACCCAGCTGCTCGCTCGTGTCGACATGCTCATGAAGGTGGGTAAAAACAATTTCAAGCCACCACCGAAGGTTGAGTCGAGCGTTGTCCGCATCGAACCCCGTAATCCACCACCCCCGATCAACTACACTGAGTGGGACGGCTTGACGCGGATTGCTTTTCTACGCAAGAACAAAACACTTGCTGCCGCGTTCAAGCAGACAACCGTTTTGGCCACATTGGAGGATAATTACAAGCTGCACTGCTCGCTTAAGAATGTTGACGTGCCAGCGGATCTTAATGTGAAGGGAATGGTGGAGAGCATCCTGGAAAAAGTGGACGCTAGCAACAAACGCGCCCGGTCGATGGATATCGATGACTTTATGGCCGTATTGCAGGCTTTCAATGCAGAAGGTTTTCATTTCAGTTAAATCCGGAGATGAAATGGTTTTGTTAATATATGTACGTATATTTATCCAATAAAATATCGATTATAGCAATAAAACAACGAGGGTGACTTTAACGGAATCCACGGTGGAAAGTTTCGCTTTAAACTCCAAGTGATGCCCGAATTGTCGGTGTGGGAAAGAACGTTTTTATTCTGGAAGAAAAGTGGCACTAAGCAGCTCCAAGTTGTAATATAGGAATAAAAAGTTGGAAAGCATTCTGTACGTATGACGTGCTGTTCGAGCCCTGTGGAAATATTAGAGAAATGTATGAATGCATTTTCTATGTTCTGGCCGGTTGCGAATTAGTATCACGTTCAATTACCTCGAGGAAAATGTTGGTAATAAGCACGCTGTCGTTCTCATCGCCAGAGGCATCCTTCATTTTAGTCAATTCCGAACAGAACCGGGTCGCTACGCCACTCAAATGCCAGCAGAAAACACTCGTTAGCTGAACCACCACATCAGCTTCCGTGGCCGTACTGTGATGTTCACTGATGAATAGTATTTCGGCCAGCTTGTGCATTCGCAGCACACATAAGGCTGTAGTTTGAGCTAGCGCATGCATTGCTTTCTCAAACACATCCTGCCCAGTCCGTTCGGTGCTGCTATCCGTTATCCAACCAGTGTACTCAATCCAACTTTTCATTATATCGCTGAAATCGACCTTTACGTTGGGATTGAGATCAGCAATTGCTTCCTGCAGTTTCGCTTCCAGATCGTTCGCCGTGTGAAATCCGTCGGCATCGTCGTCGTTTTCTGTTTCGGGAAGTTCGCATAACTCCTTCACCTCGCTGAGAGTTTCTTGCATTTCCTCGAGCGCCTTTCCCGTGAGTGGTGCCATCAGCGACTCGAGCTTTAGTGATGCCTGCTTCGAAAGCATTTCCAGTGCTTCCAAATGGACCAGCCCGTGGTAATCGTCGAACAGCGTTTCGAAGTGTAGTTTCTTTTTATATTGATGTTTTTGTATCTGTTTTAGGTTGCGTTCGCGTTCTTCCGTTTTCGCCTTTGCTTCTCGCAAAACCTGGCTAAGTATCACCCCATCATTCGGTTGTAAACCGAGCAGCTTTCGTTTGTTCAGTAAGCCTGGATCATTCTCCTGTAGAATGGTCATGGTTTTTTTACCGATACCTTCCAGTGTATCTAAACCGCCCGTAATAACCTTACTGCTGATTTGTGTCACACCAGACACTAACTGATCAAAACCGAACCGATCTTCTACCGATCTTTGTTGCGTTGATTCCGCACCTTCGGCGGTATTACTGTGGTCATCCAGATAACCTTCAGCTTTCAATTTTGCTTCCTCTTCCGCCTGCCGTCGGGCCAGTTCTTCTGGATTTGGTACCCCTATTCCTGATTCAATCACCTGGGTTATATTGGTCGTAATAGAGGCTACAGATTTGGACGCGTTCGATAGAAAGGATACGGCTGCTCCACCCCACGACGGTTTCCAACCTCCCCACGATTGACCAGCTGCATTCGCTGATTTATTTTCCTCGTTCATTGAGAGCCGATCTAGAATGGATGTTAGCGGTGGATCATCCTTATGCTTCATAAAATCATTCAATTTACTTTCCACGTCATCGATATCGACATCTCTGAAACTGGTCTTTAAATGGGCAGGTTGAGCTGATG
>JXXB01030300.1:0-15757 GCA_000956275.1 Anopheles koliensis | reverse complement strand
AATATGTTAAATATGTATTAAATATTGCAAATCGAATATAATTTCGATAAGATCATTTCTGTTCAAATGGTATCTTTGTGCTCGAATGGTATCGATTTTCGTATTTTTCTGCTCCATCAAATAACGATCTGATTAAACTCGTGGTCTTATTTTTGCTACTCCACTTCTGGCCCATTTACCTCACCAGACACGTTCAACGAAAATTGACTGTGCAAAAATTTGAATATAGATGATGGTGTTTCCTAAAATTTTAACTTCAACATCGGTTAGTTTTCTCTTTCAACCCTCCATAGCCCGTGTTGCGAGCGCCATTATAGCCAGGGCTCAATAAAATGCTGCAAAACTACCTTTATCTCCGATCTGGTCCGACATCTACGGCCGAGCCCATTAAACGACGACGGCTCATAAAACGAGCCTCCGAAACAGCCGCAGTCGCACAAACGAAGCATGAAAATTGGGCCTACTCACGAATAGATGAATCGATGCAGATAGGGCAACTCCACCGTCCTGGGGAAAGATCATAGCGGTTGCATATATTGGGTAGTAAAGCGACTCTCACCCTTTCTCGCTCTCCCTTTCGTAGCTTAAGCTCGGTGCCCGATGTATGCGCATAATTGACGATATAAACGTCCGTAATGGTGCACATCCCGTTGGTGGCATGTGGAAGCCGGAGCTGACAGCAAGTTTTGATTACGGTTCTGGTCGTAAGATTTTGCTGCTGCTCCACATGAAGCGTGTCTCACCGTCCGTTCGAGTACGCAACTCACAAGACAATTTTTAGAAGGTTTCCTTTCGCTCGGAAAGTAGCAATTTGAGGCATGGCCCGGAAAATGATCTGCTGGGTTTGGTTTGCTCGAAAGCTAGAGTGTCGGGTTCTCGAGTGGTTTTCAATTGAACCCGTGCAACATGATGCGCTATCCGAAAGACCACACACACGTCGGAACGGAAGGAGAAGGTAGTCGCCAGAGGAAAAGGCAGTTAAAAGTCTCATTTTCATCTTCTCATAAGTTATGGTTTCAACAAATTCACTGCGCTCAAGCGTAACACACATGGCAGGAGCATTAGTGGTTGTGGTTGTAAAACATAAAGCTCCTAGCGTCTGGCTTTATGGAGAATAAAAGCTCTAATCGATGCCGTTGAGTGGTTTGAATTTTACATTTACAGGAAGCTATAACCTCAAACCTTATCCCAAAAAGAAACTTTTGACCCACTACTCGCATGATTTGCCCTTATAAAAGGAAAGATTTTTCGTATTAAAGGTGCAAATAGCTACTTGGTGAAAGAAAATGGCACGATTGCATAAATTTGTACGTACTCAAGAGAGACAGCTTGGAGTTGCATGAGAAGCAGAAACAGCAGCAAAAGTAAACCAAACACATTAAAATTTACTCACCTCGCCTCGCAACTGCTCTCTCGGTAGCGAAAAGCACATTCTCGCTAGACAAATTTTAACCTACCCGTATTATCTTTCTCGTTTTTTGCTCAACCCAACAACAATCCAATAGCTACAACGTCTGCCAATTGGGACGTTCCAATTACGCTTAACAGGCCGATGTTATCTTTAATTCGATGCGAGTTAGTTGTTGCTGTTGGGTTACTATTCAGAAGACCTACTTCCATTGATGCTGAGCTGACTCGAATGTGTACGGTGCTTTCTATCGGTGTTTGTGCACACTGCTCTTTTGTTAACGACCAAAGCTTAATTTTGCTCGCATGAAATGCGATCGTAAGAATAAACAGGCGAGTCAGAAAATGCAGTTTGTGTTTTATTTGCACATTTACAACACTTTTTTGCCTGAAATTTTACCGTACTATGTGTGTAAAGTATCGAAATTTAACAAAATATTACATTTTTACAACAGTGTCAAAAACTGGGAAAGCATTTATAACGAAAATAAAGTTCCAAATCAATTTTTAACGAAAGTCATACAATAGAATCTTTATATATGTTGGTATGAAATTTCTTGATTAAATATTGAATTTAATTGACATTCAAGTAACATAATCTTTTTTTCAATCCGACTTTTTCAATAATTTGATTTTTTCCATTGATTGGAATTGTTGGTAAAAAATATGTAACAATTTTATGCACTCAAACACTATTGATTTTGAATCAATCATTGAAAAATATGCATAATATTTTAATTTTTTAAACTACTTTCGATATTATCTATTGAAGGTCAATTAAAAAGTTAAATATTGATTATCGCAATGGATAAATAGTTTAGTGTACATGCTAATGTCTAATGCAAACTTTGGCGAATTTAAATACATTCAAGCAAAATGTTTTGATTTCCATCAACACTCAGGCTTGATAGTAAGAATTGCGGTTTTTTCGTCAACTGAATTCGCTGATTCACCTTTAATTCGATTCTTCCTAGTAATTATCTAAGATTAGCAAAAAAACGTGTGAATTGTTGCGTGAACAGACTTCCTCAAACGGGAACAGCAGACTTGGCCATCGACATGAATCATTTGCGGAGACATTTGAAGCTCCGCGTTCGATGGGGCTTCCCGCTAAGGCATCGTGAGCGTTCGTCGCAAACGTGGGTCCAATTAAATGGCCTGGCCCAAAAATAACAACTCACGATCCACACGAGTGCCGTGGGCCGGTCGGTTGCGGATGCGAAGATTAATTACACTGCGGTACCGCGAAGATGCAACGCGAAATGAAGAGACGAAAGGAATGCGAAGAATGTTTCGTTTCGTATCTGCTACTCTTCAGCGCTACTTCAACCGTGTGGTCAGTGTCTGTGGCAGCATTACCATCGCTCTGGGCACCGTCGTGGTCCACTTTCGGGCGATGAATGTGATGCGCTTGATTGATTCACGAGCTAACTATGTCTAAATGATAATGCAATTCTTTCCCTCGTTTTTTAGATGACTATCGATCAAAACACTCGATGTGGTCCAACCAAATCGGACCAATTTTTCTGACCAGCATTGATTGAATGTCTCTTCGAGCTCGAGTCGGCTACTTGGTTGCGCTCCTCCTCTTTTGTTTCACTGGACATCCTCGTCTATATGGGCAGAAACACGAAACATAATTTAATATTCCACTTTATTGGTGAACGAATCGCACGGCATGAGTTTCTTTCGAAACGAGTTGTGGTTAATATTGGTGAATCACATCAATGGAAGATGCGAAGAGCGGGATAAGACTTTACGCAACCGGGATGTTGGAAGTCTTCATGCATGCAAATTGCATTCGGTAACACGACTCCGATCGTACGGTCTCACGTATCCATACCATGGCCGGCTACGAACCGAAAGAAAACATATCCTTGCCCTCATGAACCTCCATCAATGGTTTTACGGATGATTTTACGTTTGATGCAAGGTTTAGCATTTCTTCGTATCCATAGGCTGACTATTTTTTATATTTGCTGCTACTTTGAAATAACCTACTGAGCAGGGCTGTGGCTTGTAGGCCGAACCAGAATATTCCCCATACTCATCCACGTACAGGATATGGCAGGATTTGCGGTTGCCTTGAGTCCGGACCTGTTTTTTTCATGGGCAAATTGAGGCTGACCTTCTCCGGCGCGTTTTCGGAGCAGGAGTAACATGAAATAAAAGAAAATCCCAGCAGCCGAAACATCATCAACCAACCAGCCAACCGCAGCAATGTTTACTGTTTCGTGCTGGTCGTATTCTGGTTTGGTAATAAAATTAAGATTTGTTAAATTTTCGTCCAGCGTCCGGTTTTTCTTACGTGCGGTGGGAAGACGGCTCATCGCATCTGCCTTGAGACTGATGCTGATTTATAGTACACGATGGTTATGGCTTAGCCTTATCCAGTTGACCGTTGGTTTCAACGGTCCGAGCCACCTGCCTTCAGTGAATCGTTAGATATTAGAAGACTCATAGCAGAGCAATCAACATACCACTCGGTAGAGTGGATCAGTTTTATTCCTTTTATTGCATAGAAATGAGGAAGACATGATATCGATTACCATCGACCAGTCATGGCCGGCATTCATTAATTCATCATTTTTATATTGAAGAGACATTGCCCTCGTTGTAAGTTCACCATGCAATGTTCACTAATATTCTTAACGCTTGATATTCTGCGTTTATCACAAAGATACAGTCATGAGTAACAAAGAAACCTATCAAATTTACTTGGTACATTTATAATGATTCAAGTTCATTGAGGATGGTCACGCACATAATAAGTAGTGAGATCAAATTTCTTGTTTACCAAAGGCAAACAAGCTAATAAAAAAGCCTAGAATTGGCGTTTTTGATATATCAAATAATCTAGCAAGTGCGCTCAGGTATACCTTCAGCGTATGTTTCAAAATTTCAAAACAATCAAACTTTCAAACACTTAGTAGTTTTTATGTGTTCAACCGCATGTTTCATCGTCCTCCATCATTGAATTACTACCTTTAACTACTTTATGCTATGGCTGTCATCTACGTTATAACATGTCGTGCAAAACTCCTCTTGCCACACAAAGCACACCGGATGAACTCAAGTAACACATCCTTTTGTCCACTATCGGCAGTAAGTGTTAGAAACCATCTTCGAGTGCCTGCGCTATTGCTGCAGAGCATCGAGCCGTGCTTGATATTAAAATGGTTTTGAAAGTCACCGGCGCGTAAAACATCATCACGGTCGTCGTCCTGGCTTTTAAGAATCTTGGATGTAAAGGCAGCCGCATTTCATTGGCTCTCGCGGTTGGGGGGCATTGCCTGGTAGCACGAGCAAACAGTAAAGTTGAATAACAACGTTACCGTTGTCTCGCAACCAGCACATTTATTCTCACTCAAAGCAAAACCCCTCCGGCGCTCGGCCCCTTCTTCCACGATGGCTTTTACGCTGCCGGTCGCTCTTTTGTTGTGAAATTTTCTTAGCACCACGTCGGATATCTTCGACCGGCGTCGGCCTCGCCGGTGGTTTGGCTTCTCTCAAACGCTTTTATTATGAACCGGCCGACTGGCAGCCTCCCACCGGAGCTTCCCGCCTATCGGTACGCCTGACCGCAGATACCATCATCAATCGCGATTGGGTGGTAGCTGGTGAGTCTGGACCAGCAGAAGAACTTGTACTTTTTTTTCATCTTCTTGCGCACTGTGCAGTTCGCACCCGTCGGGCGGTGGTATTCTTTAGTGCTTCTCTTTTCTTCGTCACCACTTTTTATACACCATTCTTAATCGAATCAGCAACGGGTGGCTCCAAAGCGAGCGGCGTGAATGGAAGCACTTGTATAGGGAACTGCTGTTTTATCACTTTCCTTCACCGTTAACTCAACGCCCCAACAGAATGCGTTCGCTTGTCCTCGGCAACAAAGGACGTAAGGACTTTTCCGGCCTGCTCTAAACCTGCTTAAATAAACCTAAATGTATGCCAATGGTGCAGGCGAAGGGCGTACCGATTGAATTGTATGATTGTGTATTATGTGGCGCTAGGGCATAGAGAATGTGGGGGCAGCTGAACATAAATTGAATTTCCGTTCTCGAACGGGTGACGACGTCATGTACCGCCAGACAAACTAAACAGTGATGAGGGTCACGATGCCTCGAATGATGAGTAACAAACTATTGAGAGCCACGGCAAACAAGACATTGGCGAACTTTTCGTGGCTGCAGTACCCCGATACGATCAAGTTTTAATAGACGACTTGAACTTTACAATATACTTTCAGGGGAAAAGCTAATCGCATAAGCAAATCCAACCATATTTGTACATTCAAATTGTGTTCAAATTAAGTAAATTCTACCATTAAATCCCACCTAGAGTACTGAGCGGAAGCGAAACTTGCATTTGTTTTCCAAGTCCAATCTTCAACACCCACAATAATCAATTAAATTGTAAACAGTAAAAATATGACATCTGTTGTATGAAGCACTTTTAGCAGTTTTTTTAATGTTAAATACTCGATAGATTTTCTGGATAATACAACCGTTTTTAAGCATTAAAATGCTATTTGAACTGCTATAGATTGATTCAAGATCACTATTCAATCAAACCTTAATACGATCAACTATTATCCATCCATTAATCCATTTTAACTTCATATGTTATCCTATGTTCAAGGGTCTATGGTACATATTTTTAAACTGTTTCTGGCCATTAGAATTTCAAATATCGTTTTCTTTAAAATATATAATGATGACTAGTCAGAAGAAGTTTATTCCATAAATTCCGCCAGGGCTTTTTGTCCGTTCCATCACTATCGAGCATCATTATGAACCTAATTTTCCGTTCTTATTCTCACTCTCACAATTGTACGTAATTATACCGAAATTGGTAGCACAATTTCGGCAGCCTCAAGGTTGAACGCAAACCATCTCTTCGGGTCAGGTTTTCTTATCCTTTCCACCACATCTTCCTGGTACCTACCGATACCAGGCGAAATTGCTCGTGCGCTGGTCTTCAGCGTTCTCTTATCCCTAACGACCATAAATTCCACTCCGACAAGGTTCGCCTCTTTCCGGAATTGTAAGTCAAATGAATATAAATTGCTATAAAATCCATAAATTTATAGCTTACAACGGGCCACCTTCTAGAACGGGCGGAAGATGGTACACACCGATACAGGCCGCGCGCCGCGTGGCCGGAATGCCCGGACGTGTTGGACGAAGAACGGTTCGCATTGTGATGAAACACTTCCTTCTCGGCCACGGCTCGGATACCGCTAGAGGTTAGGAGAGGCTGTGTACCTTTTTTCTTGCTTTTTATGACAAAAACCACCCCGCGTTTATACGTGCTTTATCTGGAATCTCCATTATCTTACACAAAAACAAGGCTGGCAGCGAGACAACGGGAAAGAAGTCAAACACATCCAAACAACTTTCCATCCCGGGGTTCCGGGGCACAAAACGTGACACTGATGGAAAACGTTCATCGAGCGTCCGGGCTCATGGATGAATGCAACGTACAGTAACAAAAAGCAAAAAAGTAGTCATCCATAAAAGATGACAACACTTTCGTCGTCGAATGCATCTTTTCCGATACGTATCGTGCCTCCCGTGAGAGATTACTCAACACCGGTTTTCCACCACCAGAGCATGCGAACCCCGGGTGACGTGCTAGGTGGAGTAGGTATGGGGATTCTAGAGTTACAGACACCTTCTCTAAACCAACGTCATCTGTGCGTGTTCCATTCAATGAGCGCGTTTGCCGAAAACTTTTCGAAACCATTAAAACCACTGATAACTCGCGGGGCTGATAATTAAACATAATTTACGACGGCATCGGCAGCTTCTCCACCGTTGCTTGCGCTCGTTAGCAGCGTGGAGGGAGCGCTGAAAACGGGGCAAATGATTGCCGCTTTCCAGCAATAACTTAATTACCTTCAAGCACCAGCTAACAGCGAGGCACGACGAGCGAGGTTGCGTGCCGGTTCCCAGTGCAGAACAGCCTTCCACTAGAGCGATGATCGCTGTAAAATATCTCAAAACAGTCCGTGTGCCGTTTTACTCAGTCGGAGCCTGATTGCCCATCGGGAACATCGTAAACATAATTAAAGGCATAAAAGTCTGCACCGATATGAATCACCTAAGGCAGGAGGGTCTGCCGGGACGATTCAAACCAAACCGAGAGGATCAGTCTTTATCGCTCGGTTAGATGTTGGTGTATAGCTTAGCATGAAATAAAATATAAGCTTAGCTCCAAACAATCAATCCAATGAATCCTAAGCAAGGCTCATCGTTTCAATGTATATCTAGGTGTTTGAGGATTAGAGGAAATTAATACGACCGCACGTCAGATGAATGATACTAAATTTAAGCATAAAAGAGTGACGAACGACTGGCTATGAAGGAAATTCAGCTTTCATAAATGAGATGCGAGTCTCGAGTGCGGGAGAATGGACGCGCATCATCCACCATTAAAATCACCTTCTTACCGAACTCCTTCTTAACAAAGTTATTACCCTGGAAGGTTTTTTTTTATTGCCCCTTTACACTATCTCCTTTCCAACAGTTCTTTATAGGATACGGCCGTACGGAGTATCGCATCGTGTTGCGGTTTATCACGCATCGAAGCCTAGCGTGCCTGCTACAATCGTGGCCATTTATTGATGGATCACTTTCGTGCATGCTCTAGCCGTACAAGGCATCGGTTTATGTCAACGCAAAATCATCAAGAACCTATCGACCTCCGAGTGGTAAGGTAGAACTGAAATCTCTTGAGCCTTTCAACTTAAGCCCATTCCGTGGCTGTTTGCCTGAAGGCAGGCAACGACTGCAGGAAACGGTCGGTCGTAGCAAACGCTAGGAGATAAAATATAATTTATGGGCAGTTTGAATAAATTATTTTACTCGATTTTCAAATCGAAGTGTTTCTGAACGCTTGTGGCCAGCCATGGTTTGCCAGTGAGGTTGCCTTACATATGAAAGTAACTGAAGCTGGCAACAATCCGACCAAGCCCACCATCCATTGTTGAGAGTCATCGGGATAATCGTTTTTCTTCTCGTATTTCTTTTATTACGCACACTATTAATTTTATGAGGCAGTTTAAAACTTCTTAGCGAAATATATTCATCATACCTTCCAGCTCATGCTTCGTTGAATAGGTAAGCGCATAATTTTCTTCAATTTTTATCAATTTCCTTTACATAGTTCATTTGTTAAATTTGTTGTAAGCTTATTGATTTTGTTTGAATATAAATATGTATAACGATCACAGCGTTTGGTCAAACCACGTTAAGAGATATATTAGTACTCGATTCCATTAGCAACCAATCGAAGAACATGCCCTAATTGTGCTTCGTAAATCACTCCTTGGGGATTAGCTTCAAAAGGCGGCGAGGACATATAAAACTGTTCATTGCTATGTCTAAACAAGGCAATTCAGTGCTGCTAGTTACAACCAACATGAAGTTGAACCCATTTGTTCTTTTTCTGCTACTTCCAGCACATGCTATCTACTCGCTTTACACAGCCACTGACGAGGAAAACAGTTTCAAGCACGTGAAACTTTTTAAACCTTTCTCGCTGTGCGGTGGCTTGCATCAGCTCGGTGTGACTGACACGGCAAGTGTTGTAAAAAACATGAATCTTGAGGACTCACAATGCACGATTGGATGTGTGAATAAAACAAGAGACGCGTTCCGCATCGGTATCTATGCGTGCAATGAGGGCAAAGAAAGTTTCATCGTACCCAACAGCTTCACGCTTCCCATCAGCTTCACGGACATGGAGTTTGAGGTGTTCTACACTGATGATCAGTTTTCTGTGCGGGGATATTTTAAGAATCAGCAAGTCAACTTCAGCTTACTGCCAAACGTAAGTTGTCTGAACAACAAGCAGCAAGATTTCTGCATACGCATAATTAAATATGAACGAATGTTTGAGAACCTGACAATGTTGAAAGGAGCACATTCGAGAGCAAACAAGGATATCGGCATTAACAAGCACATCTGGAAGACGGATTCAAAAAACAATAATTCGTACACATGTTCATTTTCCATGGTACTTTTAACAGTCGCTCAAATGTTTGCTACTCTTCGAATTCTTGAAACTCAGTTTCGATTCGATTGGTCAGTAATGTAAAGTTATGTTTGATTATCCTTTCGGTGCGTAACGCCTATCATTCAAATTCGAATGTATACTGAAATAAAGATAAAAGCAAGCAGTTGAAGGGAACATGAAAACATACTTTTTATTGTTATAGAACGGTAATCCATCTTCTTTGATTGCAACACTTTTATTCGATAGCTGGCAAGGTTCATACTGTTTAATTAATCCCTTGAGAAAACGGTGCACCTGCGCGTGAATGTTATAACTTTGCACCACGCAGTACACCACTATTGTTAGTGATTTTTCATCACTTGCACGATGAGGTTCTTTCAATTCTTTCTACCAATTGTCTTTACGTCTTTATTACTTGCTTGTGATCCTGAATCCTTGTGGTATAACTGCTCCTTAGACGGCTATGCTGGCGGATGGTACGTACCTCAGTTCAAACCATTCGTCATCTGTGGAAAGGTGGTCAGTATGAACACATCACGAAATATTCTATCCGTCATCCATTTTCAATCGGAACGGAGTAAGTTGTGTACAATAGGATGTGTAAATAGGACGAGAGAAACGGTTCAAGTCGTAATCTATGGATGTAACGGTGAGGATGAGCTAATGTTCTATCCAATCAACATGATCGACATCGATTTCTTCATCTGCTGCGCGAACCAAAAGATGACGCTGAAAGGAGCGAACTGGGAACGTTTCATCGAGTTTGCGCTACATCCCGATTTGAGTTGTTTGCGATACAAAAATGAGGCATCTTGTTCGGCAATATTCAAACATATTAAACGCTATACCGAAAGTTACGATAAAAATTACGACCATATTCCTATTGGTGTAGATGAGTTCCCCATGAACAAAAGCATTTGGAAACCATATGCTAAAAATAATGGATTTCGATTACCTAGAACTGCAGGACTGATGATTGTTATACTGAAAATGTGGTTATTCATTAGCTATTAGCATATTAAAAAAAATCTTCTACTATTAGCATATTAGTACATTTTACATATTCTAAAGCTCAAATGTATTTGTTTTCGAATGTTCTGCTTCATCTGCATCATCAAAAGCATATCACACAAGCTCTTACTTGTCTTCACACATGTGTGATGTCTATTTTATTATGTTGAATAAATAAACTCTTGTACTATTATACAATTGTCCTTTACGTGTCGATAATTTTGAGAGAATATCTTTTTCTTCTGAAAGATAGAATTCCAAAAGAAAAATGTAAATACTGTTTTACGATATGAACAGTAATTTTTTTCTGATTGATTTACCAAAACACTTAACTATTTTTATCTAAACTACCTTTCAACGAATACAAATTAATGCAAATATTTGTGTACAGTTTTCACGAGAACGGATGATTACGAGCCAACAAAGAAGTTCAATCTTCTCAATCTGATTGCGTTATACCTTTTTATGATGTAACTGAGATTAATATAATGATCCTTTTTTGTATAATATTTCAGAGGCATACACTACGCTTTCAACAAAATCGATCCCCTGAGACAAAGTAGTGTTAGATTGAAATCGCTTCCAGTTTTGGTGACATCACTCAGCACTCTCTATAAAAAGAGGTACTAATGACTAGAGCAACCGATAGTTTTCGGTTTAACAGGCACGATGACGAGTGACCTCGTTATGGTGCTTACAGTACTCAACCTCATCCAACAGTGTCAAGCCGCATGCAATCCAGATGCTCCCAATACCACCCATCTGCTGCAGTACAAACCATTCGAATTTTGCAGCACCGTGGCCAATATCGATTCGCTGTTGATTGGGTATCTAGGAGTCACCATTCCTCCACCAGCATCAAGCTGCCTAGTAAGCTGTGTGAAACGAACGCGACGTACCGTACTGATAGGAATTGTCAACTGCAGCACTGAGGATGAATTTATCCCTTCGTCGTTTATTTCTCAAATGCACTTTGCGATGTGTTTTGCAAGAGATGTGATCGTTCTGCACGGGTACGATAAGTATTTTTGGATCGAGTTTACGCTGCACCCAACGGTTAATTGTTTGCGTGCCGGAACAACAACTACCTGCAAGCAGATGATAGACTATCAAATGAAATATGCTTCTAATTACGTACAAGCTGGAAATCATGTTAGTGAATTGGATATCAAACTCAACAAAAGTTTGTGGTGCACGTTACCAAGGAATGTGGGATATTATTGCCGTTCCACATTATTTCTTCCTTTTGCTAGTGTTGTGATAATTTTTTGTATTTAATCCACGAAAACCGTGATTGCTTTCGTAAATTTAAAAGTTCAAAAACACTAAATTACAATTTTTTGGATCCAAGTAACGCTTATTATCAGTAACGGTATCAATAACGTAGTATGTATCATAAGGTACGCAAGAAATGATCACGGCAAAGCCATTTGGCGAGAAAATTGTATTTACATGTTCTCAGGAGTGCAACATTTCTACACCAATATGACAATATGTTGCAACGTTTCACCTGACGATAATATCCCCCACGTAACGCCAGGAGCCACACGAACACAAGACAACCCTGCAAGAACCGGTTGCGGGTAAT
This sequence comes from Anopheles koliensis, assembly GCA_000956275.1. Classification (NCBI taxonomy): domain Eukaryota; kingdom Metazoa; phylum Arthropoda; class Insecta; order Diptera; family Culicidae; genus Anopheles; species Anopheles koliensis. The sequence goes on along the minus strand of JXXB01030300.1, from coordinate 3,732 downwards.
TGCTTTAATCAAAACGATCCGCAGAGGAAAACATACATTGGCAGGAAGAAATTATTACCCACAAAAAGTATCCTCAACCGGCGAGCTTTGTGAAACTGGGAAACAAAAATGACATGGGAAAGCCACCAACGACCGGAACAGAGGACGCAGGGAGCGCCCGCAGGATATTATGACTGGAGCACTCAAGCCCGGAGAACAACACGATGCGCACATTTCAGCACAAAATTGTAATTATCGTTCTCTGTCCGGGACATGGATTAATTACCAGCCGTAACATCTGTCAGTTTAATGGCACCATACTCTAGTACTTCGGCCACCAAGCCTGGAATCCATCAAGGACTTTTGACTGGCACCGCCCGAGGGGAAATGGTCCACGCGTTTCTACACCGCGTGCAACGTGATCGAGCGTGGTGGGTAATGTTCGAGCATTGTCATCGAAAAACATTAACCCGCAACCGAGCCTGTTGTAAATTTCATGCGACAATGTAATAATGGGCTTCACTTTGCCAGCAATGCAGGTTCAACCTGCCTGTGTCTGGTGAGCGTGACAGCTCTGACAAAATCCGTTCCTCATATAAATCGTTTTTCTTCTAATTGGTGGTAACTTTGGGGAAATGATAATGGAGTTTGTATGGAGTAGGTTGGCATAATCATTTAAGCAAGACGGAGTTAGATAATCTATGTTAACTGCATACTTTTTATGAATTTTTCAGAAACATACATATTATTTGCCATACAAAGAGAACACAAGAGAATAAAACGTGATTCTATTTTATTTTGAAATTGGGTTATGCAAATGATACCAAACCACTTGTAATTTCAATGACAAAAAATAAGGAAAGGCATGAAACACACTTCGCGTACTGTATAAATAGTATAATGTTGGAGTTAAATATGTCTAGCCGTGTTGCTATAAGTTATTTCGGAACGTTCTGATTTTCCTGCATAGCTCTCATGTATAACTTATAATGGGAAAACTTGTCTTTAAATTAAACGTTTAAAATACAATCTGAGCATTACCAATATAGAATACCCATTGTACTATACGTTTTTAATTTCCTAGAAAATATTATGTCGAACCTGTGAATCCCGCGAACCATTTCCCTCACCAACTATCTTTTTGAAATAAACTAACTAAGATTCTGAAGACTGTGACGCTGAGAGACGAACCATAGTTTATATCCATAATGTTTTCAACATCCCGGCTTAAAGAAGCGCCATTTACCGCGGATCGGAAGCACAATTTTATTCTTCCATAAATGTTTAATCATTCAGCACGGCAGAGTTATGAAAAAGCTATACAGTTTCCCGTCCGGTTCTCTTTCCTAGAACTGTTTTTCGGCACAGGCGAAAGGCACATCAGACACGGCGAAACAACGTTTGTGACAACGTGCCGTTTACCATCGGTTGCCTGTACTTCAAAACAAAGAATCCCACATTTCGAGACGGAGTTTCACTCTGTTTGTCAGATACCGAAATGCGCAAACACGAAAAACATCCGGCGGAGAGAACAAAACCAAAGCCTCAGAGGGATGCTTGCGAATCTGGCCCGAAAGCAAGCGATTTGGGGAAAAATACATACAATTGCAATACCGGGAACAAGCTATTTCGAAACAGATTTAGAGCCCTGTTTCAGAAGTTTGATTCGTAGAATTTTGGTCCGGATTATATACGGTCTTTTTGAACCGTGCGAAGAAATAGTAACAAATAGGTGAATGTCTGGAAAGTAAACAGGCCAGCTTGGTATTGAAAATTCATGTTTTTTAACCAGACCATTTCAATATTACAGAATTTTAACGAAGAATGGTTCATGATAATATTTATTAATAATATTATTAATTTCAGAGGAATGCTGATATCCTTGTGCTGACATGAACTAACACTCAGATACGAGGAATGAAACGCTGGAAGGCTGCTATGGCTTCTGTAGCGTTATAAGCGCGGCAGTTTTCAACTGGCTCGTTGGTCTAGGGGTATGATTCTCGCTTCGGGTGCGAGAGGTCCCGGGTTCAAATCCCGGACGAGCCCCATGCGGAAATTAAAGGGAAACTTGTTTTTTGTTTTATTGTCGTGACAAACCAATTGTTATTAATTATGTTATATAGATGTGTGCCAACTAGATTATACTTTGTGAAATTTTTGGAGAGAAACAATATGAAATAATGTAAATTCTCTCGTGAAATGGGATATAAATATTCGAATGCTATTAAACAAAATTAAAAATTGTTCTCATTATTCTTTCTTCAAATCAACTTGATTGATGATTTGATTTGAATAACGTAAGGAAAATTTTGCTTCGCTTAAGAAAATTTACTACGCTGTTACTAGTACAGAGAACGTAATAGCATATACTATAAAGCGCACGAAAGTGTGGGAAGTAAAAGTTTTGTACATATATGTGACTACTGAAGCAGATTTTTTAACAATTTTATTGCCATTTCATTATAGGTTTTATCTCCCTCATTCTTTTTCTCTTTCTGACACGCACACCTTACAATAAAGAGACAACGACGGCGTCGTCGAAGAATGGAAATAAAATTACCCCCATTAACCATTAACGACGATTAACACATATCTGCCTTAATTTGATCTCAACTTGTCCGTCTCTCGTTCGTCCGCGGTCTCCATTCGTCCGTATGTCTTCCTTCCCCTCCCCACAGACACCTCTTCACTATCCCATGGATCTCACAGCGCCGTTGCTTAACGTTTAAAGACCCCGAATGCCGCGACACGGCGCGAGACACGATGTTGCTGTTGTCCGCTCGTCCAAGACTGATGTTATTCTTCGTTTCGTTTCTGTTTTGGTAATTCTTCCTTTCCTTCTCGTCGTTGTTTATTCCCGTTCCATTGGTGTTTTTTTTTCTACTAACCCCATGCCCACACCAACGGTGGCTGCGAACCGCGATGTGTGATCTCGGTTGCATTCATAGCGGGGGTTTGGTGTGTTTGTGTTGTGTCCGTTTTTTTCCTCCATCATTTTGCTCTCCCCAACCCAACCCGATTCGCCTTATACGACAGTTTATCTTGAGATAGGTCGGTGAATTTATTACACGAACCAACCCAGTGTGAATATGTGCCCCTGGTCCGCTCCACGACGCACGAACACCGCTGCATGTTGGCAATCGATTGATGGATGCGATAGTGATCGAAATAAATTCAACGCAAAAAAGCACTTAAAATGGAGAGACACGTACAACACGAATCGAGTGGATTTTTGAACACGGCAGCCGGAAGCCGCACTGCTATAACAATTATGTTAGGGATCTATCCTTTCAATAAACGTGGCATACGCACATTCGAACGTTTCATTTACATGCGATCAATACTGAAAGGGTTAAAATGTCCATTAGAATTCATATTTTCATTATACACAAAGGTGAATTTTTCCAAATCCGCCTGGCCTCTGGAACTCTTTCAACTGCTTTCAAGTCATTCGATCAACCAATTTATTTGGTATGATTATAATAACAAACCGATAAATTTGAAAGGTGAAAGTGAAAGAATAATTATTTGTAAAACGCCATTGTTATAGAAAAATAGTTATGCATGCCAAATATGTACAAACTGCAATGAATTTCAACAATCCAAAGATTCAGACAAATCATAATTTGATTGCAAGCGCATGTGAATACTGCGAATACGAAATTAATCATCAAATGAACTATTTCTGAACAACAATTCAAAAAGGTTTAACTATTAATGAAAATACTTACCCATTTTCCAACATATAAA
>JXXB01030296.1:0-25659 GCA_000956275.1 Anopheles koliensis | reverse complement strand
TCTCTCTCTCTCGCTATCATTTTTATCACACTTGTTCTCTCCAGGCGGATCTGACCTGTAAGGACACAAAACAATCAGTGGGAGCGTTGTTCACGAAGACGAACTTTCTCACCTTCAAGTACGTGACCGACAACTGGGGCACGGAGACAAACGGTTTCAAGATGGTCATAACATCCGTCAAAGATTCAAGTAAGTAGACAACATGTCGTTGATTCATCGACGCCCTCTATCCACGTGCTATATCGTTTTTGGTTTCTCCACCAGAGCTGAACTGTGCCGACTTCCGGTGTACGCTGCACGAGTTCTGCATTCACCAGGATCTGCTGTGCGACGGTGTTAACCACTGTGCGGACGGGTCCGACGAAACCGTCGGTTCACTCTGCCCCGGCCCGGATCGCTACATCAACACGATCTTCGGCATCGAGCTGACGTGGGTCATACTGATAGGTGTCAGCAGTCTGATCGTCTGCGGATGCATCATCGGCATCACGATTTGCGTGCACGTGCGCAATACACGCAACACACCTAATCAACTGAACTCCTCGATACAGTGTAAGTATAGCCTTGGTAGTGATCCGCTTCCTCGTAACCATAGTGTATACCAGCGCGTGGCTAGTGGAGTATCTTGTCGGCTCGAATGGACGATAAAATGGATGTCAGAGCATCATGTAGACGTTGTTTCGTAAGCTTACCGTTGGAGTATGATGCTTGTTAGATAGTGTGATAGTACGTTCAGTATCTAGTGTATACCTTAACATCCTCCTTAAAGTCGGAACTTATAACTGCCTGCCGTACTTCTGGTTGTCACCTTTAGGCTGCAAAATCGACCCGCCTGATCATGTAATGAACGTTGTCTCATACTGTTTTTTCTATTCGTTTCTTTTCTTCTTTCTTTCATATGGCTCATGCTTCATTTTTGGTCATCAATTTTGGTTTTGATTGTGGTAACAAATTCTCTCAACATACGGAATTACGGGAAACAAATACAATCGATACACCACGCGATCGACGATGACCTGCTGTAATCTGCTGGTACCGCATACAAATGCTGGAATCGTTGGTTCGAACACTGTTGTCTGTATTGCGTTGTTGATCAAAATACAAAATGCAAACAAAAACCTGCAGTGAACCAGATGATAGAATCTAACGGTTCATCGAAGCACATACAAGGAACTCTGCCGCGGGAAACAACAACACTACCTGCTTCGGGAAACTTGCATCACCCTGCGGGACCATTAGGTAACTAACATAACATCCAGAATCATCCCGTCCCACAATCCCATGATGCTCCCAGTTTGCACTGTCTTTCCTTCCCCCGTGGTGATCGTATGGAGATCGCGAAGTAAAGTCCACCGAACTTCCTTTACGCATCCCTGATCCTTTTGTCTAACTACAAACTCAAAACCTTTACTTTCCTGTTTCGGTACCACGCCGTCCAACCGAATCGTATCGTATCTATTGCAGGGTACCTCCGCATTCCACACAAATTGATGGCCAAAGTCCGTCCCATTTGGTGCCTGGCAAATTAAGACAATTAGGTCCGGATTTATCGCAACAAACCTCACAGAAAGACGAGTGGTTTGTCTGATGAGCGTACGACAGACAGAATGACAGCGTATGAATGACAGAGTATGCGAGCGTGTGGGAACGAGCGAGTGTGACAGACAGCGAGAGGTAGAGTGAAAGCGAGAAAGCAAGCAGAACAGTGAGTGAGCACATGAAAGAGGAACCAAAAACAGCAGCGTTACTCAGCTGGGTCGGAGCGGTTGTTGGCTACGGCTATGAGTGTTACTTAACTCCACAAACGTCAAGCAACACCACACATGGTGACGTTTACGGGCGTGACAAGTACCGTTAGCTAGAGCATCACCGAATCGACTCCGGCTGATAGCACGAGGACAGCGTGACAAACTGAGGTTAATGATGAAAAGAGATAACTGTATCGAACATATAGTATGCAACCTGATCGTGCCGAGGCAAGGCCAAGGAAACACTACGTATCTCAAACACCACGCTTTATCTGCCAGCCACCATCGTCTACAATCGTCGCCCAATGTCATCAGTCGACATAGTCGACATATATCGTTAACAAACGAAACGAACAAAGAAGGATGCGATTGATGGTATGCCCGGTCCTGTTGCATATTACTTATTCGAGCACTGCATACACATAACGAGACTACACACAACAGCTACTACGACACACAACAAAACAAAAACATCAACAAGTGCAATATCTTTCACAATGCTAAACAGCAGATTCTCTGGAGTATGAAGTATGGAGTGCAGCAAGCTGCCTTCACCATCATCACCACCACCGCCACCACCAGTAATATCAGCAGCAGCTGCAGCAGCAAAAACAACAACAACAACTACTACTACTACTATTACTACTACATCACTACCACCACCGAAACACGACTGAATTCGGCAATTTGACGCAAAACATCTCTTACAGAACATCACTCATTCAAAGAACGACGCAAACCAAACAAAAATCACGCTAATTGGAGAACAATTTTTTCGGCACTATATGAAGTAAGTATGTTTCTAATCTATGTATTTATGTCGCGCCTTTATTTGCTTTTCCATTCGCCGCTCTCATCCGATCGATGGTAGAACTTTGTTTAATCAAAACATTTCTAGTTCGCCCTTGTTATGTGAAACTATAGCTATGTGAAACGCTTTACTCTACGAAAGCTTTCTTCGTTCTTTTACTGTCCCGTTTCGGGGTTTTTTTTTTTACTGAAACTCTCAACAGTTGCAACAAATATTGATTTGTGGTGGTTTTTTTTGTACGTTTTTGTACTCTTTTTGATTTTCAGGACTGTCTGGTTGGTCATCAAAAACCGCGCAGGGTGTATATTGAAAAAGGGAGTAAACAGTGTACCCAAAACTAACATGCAAAAACGAACGAATGCGAGCAAAACGAACAACACGTTGAAGCAAACGAACGAACATCAACCGTTTAGCAGAAGAAGATCAACAACACGAACTCTAGCAATTAAACAAAACAATTATACCACGTAAAGATTATGGTAAATATAGCAACAACAAGAACAAACAAACAAAAAATCGTAAAAAAGATCGCAAACGAAATCAACCTTATCATAGTAAAACAAATATAGAGATCGGTAGAAAATAACAAAAAAAAAAAGAGTCGAATATGTAATAAATAATAGCACGGAACGTAGAGTTTAACGAGGGAGATATTAAAGTGAGTAAATGGAAACAAGAAAGCGAATAGCAAGGCAGCGGATATTATCCAATTTTTAATGTTAATCGTGTACAGCTCCGCGGAGATGAAAGCTTAGCTTAATAATTAATGTAATGTAATAGAAAGCCTCACCGAACTGCTTAGTCCGCTCCTTAAAGTTTCGGTTATAACCGCCGCCTACTCAGTTGCAGGGTTGCCCTCATCCGATAGCCAACTAATAGGTTCAGGAGTGTATGCGAACGTAATATCGACAGCGCATTACTATGGATTTCACAACAACTACCGGTCAACATGAAACATGTGTAGAATAACGTAGTTTACTGTGTTTTTTTTTTTCGTCTCCATTGATTGTGTCTTCAGTCTTTCCTATCGCTAACATTGACCTCACTCACGTGGAGTTTTAGCAAGGCCGGTGATGTCAAGTGTATATTAATAAATAGAGTCCACTAAAGGTAGCAGTGCGTAGAAAAATCTGAAAATCTTTATCAAAAACAAAACTAGTTAAGCATCATCCTGGTGGTGAAGGTGTCCGGGACTGTTTAGTGATGATTTTAGAGGAAAATATTTTTTCCCACATTAGACGACATGGCTAGTAGACCCAAGAAAGACAGCAATTTGTCTTTTCCACTCAACTACAGCTTTTATCTTCCATTGATCAGTATTTGTATCTTCATCCTTTCCTCCAGTACGTATCATGATTCCAAATCACATTCATTGCGATGCCGGTTTTGATATTAGAGATAATAATATTGCTCTATCGGTGTACTTAGCCCTTGCTGGTCGGCATTATTCGTAGCAAATTTTGCAGGCAGTATTTTGACAGGCGTCGCCTACTACTACCGATTGTCAATGTGACAGATGACTGAAATACTAAACAATATCGAATACATGAGCGTATGTCCGCATCTTTACGAAGGACGGCAGTGTGGATGTGAAAATATTAGTATATCCTACAGCGAAGAAAAACAAACAGGGAACGCAGATAATATTGCAAACTCACCTATACGCATTACAGCTTGTGCTTGTGGAAGGTATCATTCGAAACCGATGCGCGAGTGTTTTAGAGACAGCTCGGCAGCTATTCATTGTCACACCACAATTCAACTGCACACGCACCCAAACGAGCACCAAACGCATACTCATCCGATTGTAGTATCCTAAACGTAGTAACTTTGTGAGGTCCTCGACCGAGGATGATCCGGAACTGGAGAGAAACAATAACGAGAGATGGCAAAATACAATCATTAGCTAATGGGCGCGTCCAGCGTGGCGTACCGTTTGCTTTAGTTGAGTTGCGCATGACGTTTTTCTGCTATCTAGAGGGTGGTAGTTTAGAAGCAAGGGCCACTAGACAAGACAGCTACCATTAAATTGTTTATCCTCTTAGAGCCCTCCTTCCGCTCTGGCCCCACACATTCCCACACATTTGTACTGTCCCAATGGCGGAGCAAGGTGCGGATGGGAAGTGGTGGAGTTTTTAGAATTTTTACACACAACAAAAACAGCCGGCATTGGTGAACGAGGGCGAGTGGAAATCTGTCGGATTCTGCCACCGGTGGCTGCCGGTTAGCTTTGGTTTGGGTTTCTACCTCCATTTTCCACCACTGTCGTCGTTTAATCTTCCGAGGCGAACCCGCGGTTGGGTTGTAAGACCGTTCTACGACCACCATTTTCGGTTCTTTGTCCAAACGCTTGCAGCTTTCTAAGGCTAAGTCAGTATTCCAAGTACGCAGCACTCACAAAGGAACTAGAACAATAACGCAAAGTAACGCTACATACATATTAGAGATAGAGACGGGAAGCGAGGTACAGCAAACAAGTATCTCTACGTTCTTCGACGCTAGGACGCCTGCGTTCGCTATCCGAATTAGCCTCCAGGTGTTTCTTAGTGCAAAAGCATACTTTTAGCCATAATGGTAGACAAGAAACGTAAAACAAAGTAAACTAAACAGTAGAAAATCCCTAAACGAAGAACAAAAATCCTCTTTCCTACCAAACCTCTGTCCACTTCATTCGAGAACCGTTCACTATTCAGCGTTCCAACATTCAGCGGCAGCTGATGTTTGGCGAATGGCCATCGGATGGAAAAAGGAGAAAGTGTCTCTATCGCCGGAACCGGAAGCAGCTGGCTAGTGATTCCCGAAAAAACTCTCCAGATGGTGAAAACTTTTTACCTGATACTGAATTAGAACGCGCGAGTGTTCCACGAGACAACTCAATTATTTTTTGTTTGTACGAGTATTGAGTAATTTCGACTTCTGTCGTCTATCGGTTGAGAGGATGTGTACGTATGGATGTATCAATTGTGTGTGTGTGCGTAGAGTTATGTGGATGTACGATTATTCAGTGTGTCCAGTGTGTGTATGTATGCGTGGATGCGTTAGTGTGGATGTACGTGTACCGAGTATATTTGTGTTTTGTTTTGGGCTTGTGACTCTAAAATTAGACACTAGCATCCGGGCTATAGCTAACTACATCGATGTCTTAGATATACCAGTACGTAAGCATTCCGGATACAGAAGGATCATCATTGCATTGCATTAGCAACGAAGACGAAATTACTGTTCTGTATTGAATGGGTCCAGCACACCAGATCCTCGCTAATATGTTCTAGTTTAAACTAAAATTGTTTTATCACAAGCGCACAAACGATCCCCTTTCTTTATTTCTTTCCTACGGTACTTTCCCTAAACTTGAATAAAGATGAACCAAATCGGAACCGTGCACCTGACTCAATAACCACACAACACAAAATACACGATCTTATCGCTAACGATCCATCAATTCTCTCAGACAATAGTAACCTTTAAACGATAGGATGAAAGTGTGAACGTAACTATACAAAGAGAAAAATGTTTCCAAAATTCTGAACAAACCGCATGGGATTCAATTCAACAGTTCATGCAAATCACTAACTCCACATTTATGTGAATGATACGGGCATCTAGAGTTCTCAAAAAAGGAGATGATATCGAAGACCCATTTCTAAATGAAATGAAAACTAGCAATTCAGACAGCGACCGCATTTCACCATTTATGGACAAACCTAAAGCGAATCTCTAATCTAAAACTCGACTATATCACCCATTTATCCCACATATCGGAAAACAGGATTACAGGACGTATTGAAACAAGGAGCATTGCAACAATGCATGCCATCGGCAGGAGGTAACGAACTGGACCACTTATGTCCAACATATCCAAAGTCACAGTGAAAAGAAATTCGAAATAGTTTCCCATTAAACCTTGACTAATTGCTCCTGACCATACCTTAAACATTTGTCACATTTTTTTTTATTACGATGTTATTATTAATAATATTTTTGCCATCTTTCCGTTCGAAAAGTATCAAAATAAACAATAGAACCTTTCAATACTTTCGTTTCATTAATCAAATCCTTTTAAAATTCGGAACAAGGTAAAAAAATGGATTAGAAGCTACAATATAATTATCGCAGCAACTCATTGTGTCATATATTTTGTTGTAACTTAACCAAAAACACGACAAATTAACTTTTGAGGGAGAGTCAGTACGATAGGTTCATATTAGCAACATAAATACACACACACTCCGATTGTACATAATTTTATACAACTCCAACGATACATATGATTAAATATAACTATATATACATAATAACATAGATACCTATATCAAAATAGAGAAAATTATCAGATTCATACGTTATGTCCATTGAAAGTGGAAGCACGACGAAATCGCGTAAATACGAATTCACCTTTTCGGTTTCTTTCGTCTTTCGTATCGGTTCGCCAATTGACGATGGAGTAGCGAAATGTTTAGAGTTTTATTCGAAAAACAAAACACGTTCCAACACCTATATGAATCCGAAATTTAGCTAAACTCCACACTATAAAAACGACATCCATTGAGGGACGGAAAGTTCTTGAAGAAGAAACCGTTAAAAAATCAACCCGAAATAAAATCTCATGCAATCACATACGAGAAGTCCCCCCCTCCCTATAACCTAGCAATACAACAGCACCGTCATCAGTAGAAACAAAAATAAAAAATGCCAAGTGTTTGAGATGAAAATCCACCAAACTACAACCGAAAGTAATGGAAAGTAATTCATCAGAATAACACAACACTCTATCGTAACTCTATCGAATTAAACCATCTGTAACATTGTCCGTGTGTGTATGGTAATAAACAATGGAAAAAATAAGAGACAGAAAACAAATTCAGAAGAAACCAAAATCTATTGAAATAACATAAATTTTATCGGCATGCAAGCAGCAGAGCGAGCATTTACGATTGGCATGTGCGCCGTGGCAAAAAAAAACCCTAAAGCCATCAAGTCAGCTGGAGACAACGGATGAGGCAAGCGGCAGAAATTATAGTTATTGAAGCTATTGGTTCTGGACGGACGGGCTAGCAATGATAAACGGAACGGAAGCTGTTGGCCAATTATACAGGACAGATAGAAAGAATGACACGTAAACTGAGACGAAAATACCATAGAACCCGTGACGGACGCAAAGCAAGCAAACAAGGGCTCGAAAGGAAATGAAAATTCAAAGCAGAGGAAAGCAAAAACTTACCCTAATAGGTAATGGTTCCGGGGATAGGAGCGAGCGGTTTATGCGAGCTACCGTAGCATGTAAGCCTATAGAGCAATTTTCGAAATTGATACGAATCGAGCAGAGACCAGAAAAGAAAGAACGAAACAAATGAACGGCAAAAAAACGGAAAAATAAATATTGACATATAAAGCGAAATGGTTCGTGTCTTCAATGGATATTAAAGAAAGAAAACATGGTTTTACTGGGTAAATCATTCATGAAAATGACAAGGACGAAATACATTAACATATGGTTCAGTTTGGAATCGATAAATCATACAAAACTAGAAATTATTTGTATAAAACTGTATACAAAACAAACACGGCCAAAGTTAATTCGTTCATATCATGAAAGAGTTTATTGAAATGACGGTTGTTCGGTGTCATATGGGAAACTCTTTCGTATGATGGAAATGTAACTTTATGAACGAATAGAACGGACGTCGTCGACCTTTGTCCCCCAGCGGGAGAACGTTCTCGTAGTGCAGATGCAAGGAAACGAAACTTCCTCAGTTTCCACTGCCTCACTTATGCGCTCCGCTCAGTTTCACACGGAAGTCGACACACTTCTTTACTGAATTGTTCTCCGACTGCCACACGGTAGTTGCTTCCTATGTAATACGATTCGGAATTTATGTCTCTATAAGGGGTTTATACTTTAGCTGACACGATAAATAGCGAAATTGTTCAGATAAACCCACGGAACACAAGCACGCGTTACACTCACTGACGCTGGGCCAGCTCCACTTGAGCGGCAGCAACGGTGTTGATGTTTTCTTGCACGAGGGTAAGATTTGATTTCCACGAAAGCAGCAGATCACGCAGCTGTTGCCACTGGGGACGACCGAACGTTCGGTGCATTGTGCTGGAAATGTGAACCTTGCGAGCCAGTTGGTCCATCCGAGCGCGGACGAGCTTCGTCTTCAATACTTCGATGATGAACGGTTCCACTTCCTCCTCCTTGATCTGCAGCTCGTCCTGCAGCTGCTGGAAGGTCATTTCCGAATTACTTTCGGCGAGTTGCATAAACGACAGCAGACGCATTTTCTTGATGTTCTGTTCGTGATTCAGACCTGACGAAGAAAACGAGTGCGCACAGTTAAAAAATGTTAGGCTATCATCAATGATGGTGTGTTTTACCCTGCGAATTGACGAACTCCTTGTGATTTTTGTAGAACTCCAGATAGCTCGGTAGCTTTTCGGACACAAACACCGATAGTAGATCGTGGATCAATTCTCCTTCGAGAAACCGTACCGGTTTGAGCGAGAGCAGCGGGTCGAGCAAAAAGGTGTTCGGATCGGCCAGGGCAGTCACAATACACTTCATTGCGTCTTCGCGGGCATACGATGCATTTTCGGCGGTGTATGTTCCCAGCAACTCAATCATAACCTTCGAAGCCAACTCGCTGTTAGTGTCCTTTAACACTTCGTGCAGCAGACGGTACAGTTTCTGCATCTGCTCATTTGACGGTGGACACTGGGCAAACTGAGACTTCAGCTGTTCCACGCCAGTGAACACTTCCTTCACTTGGTTCACCTGTTTTGCGACCTGCACCAGATGGTAGTAAACGTGGTACCGAAGGGGCGAAGTTACATTCAAGTTGCTGAACAAACGCCACAGACTGGAAGTAAACAAATGTTTGCAATTTTCGTCATTCCGTCAGCGAACGCATAATGAACGGTAAGAATACTTACGACTGCAGACACACCCGGGCAAGAGTCGGTTCCTTCGCCTTAGTCATCTTGTCGCAGAAGGACAGAATCAGGTTCTCGCCGCGTTCCAGTGGAATGGACACGATGATGGATACGATGCTGTTCAGCACAGCATCTACTTCTTCGGGCGAGTGTGTGTTCTCCTTGAAGCACACATCGCACACGCCAATGATCTTGTGTAGATCATCTTCGATGCCCTTGGTGGACTTTTCTTCGCTGATTTCAGCACCGAGCTCCTTGAAGAACTTTCGCAGCTCCTGAGCCTAGAAATATGGGATCAAACATAACCTCAATCGCGAGTTGCCGACAGGGATCACAACGGTAAACAGGAAGGGCTGATGAACTCGGCCAAGTCGCTGGCAACTTTAGTGCCTCATTACCTGATCGTCGATCGCGGCGTCGATAAATACGGCAGGGCCCTGCATCGTGGAGTCGATTTATCACGATTATTTATTTCACGCACTCAATCGAACAAAACACGTCGCAAAGAAAGCTGCTTCTTCTTCGCCGTCGGCCGTCAAACTTGTCAACTTTTCTGCGGTTTGTTCAAGGTAGTTAGAAAAGACCTGAATATAAACACCTTGATATCAGCTTGGTTTGACGTTTTACGTCAGGGATTCTTTTTCTTTAAAACTAAATCGAAGGAAAAGGTTGTGTGCTGCTGGGGCAGATTCGCATTTTTTGGGTTTTTATTATAAATCCACGCAATTTATCTCGCTCCAGTTAATAGTGAACGAGCTGAAAACGATTGTCACTAGTGCATGTGTAGGAAAAGTTAGCCACACATATTGAATGCTCCGTTGTTACTAGCTCTTTTTATCAGTGCACTTTGCTGGTAGCAACCAAACAATACATTTGTTCGGATCGGATCCAAATCGCTCCACACACCGTTGGATCGAAATAAAGGATCAGTTTCTTTCTGCCTCAATCTCGTAGTAAAGAAGCAATCTCTTCTTCTCCTCACTATCTCGTTGTTGCTTGCTTCTGCTCAGCTTCGCTTGCTTGGCCGTAAGCGAAAGAAAGGGAAGAGGCTTTTGAAACAACAAACCACCCTTCCAGTACCCCCTGTTGTGTGCATTCGACGGTCGCGTACGGCGAGCCCTACATTTACGAAACCTTCAAGATCCTCAAGAAGCGAGCTAGTGTTTGTGTTACACCGAAAAGTGGTCCCCCAGGTTTGGTGTCGCCGTAGTAGCGCTTGGCATATCGCGAACGTGCAGTAAAGAACTAAAAAAACGCATTGGAACCTTTTCGTATAATAAGCGAAACAAATAGCATACATCCACCCGCACGGACGCATCGATAGCTTCACCACTACAGCGGACGAAACTGTGTGTGTGTGTGTGTGTGTTTGCGCGTGTGCTTATATCGGGACGTCCATCGTACGGATTTGTCCGGAAGTTATCCCATCGGATACGAGAACGGCTGGTCAGTCAACAACGATGTTTGCCTGCCAGTGTCTGAACATTACGATAAAATGGAACGATGAAACCGTCATCACCAGTGTTACCGCCGATCCTGACCCTGCATCGTTGACTAATAAAACTGATCAGCCACGGTCACTGTTCGCGCAGAATGCTGGACTCCTCGAAGGGAAATCGTCCGAGCTGGCCACCTTCTTTCAAGAGGTAAGTGAGACCGGTGGGCAAAACGCCAGCTAGTCTATCTTCACTGGTTTGATTTCTTTGTTTGCGGCAAAGGTAATATTTACAGAACCAGGCAACTCTCGCTCTTTCATTCCCAGCAGTACATTTTGCTTTGAGCCGCTTTCCCAACAATTAAGCCGGCTGGCAAGAGATTTCTATCGACTGTACTATCCTTGAACAGTGGATAATACTTGAAGAACGCTTTTTACCCCTCGACAGCAAACTGTCCCTCCCTACATAGGCAATTCATGTTTGGAAATGTCGGAAAATGTAATCACGCACGATTGTTTATTGCGTCGCAGGTTCCAAAAACGTCAAACATCCTTCATCCGGTATCCTGTTTGGGTTGTGTGTATACGTGCGCGATTCTTTCAGATGCATGTTGTTGATTGTTTTTCGTTGTTTCCCCTTGTACGCAATCAGGTCTTCTGCTTGCCTAGCCCTTCTTTTGCATTTTCATATCAGCATGCGATCTTAACAACCGGCTGAAACGTCATCAACTCGGCTGCTTCGATCGAAAGATGGCGATACGATGCCATACATATGAGTGTAAACATGCATTGCGGAATAACCTCATGATTGCATGAGTTTCATTTAGGCAATCGGAAACCAATCGCACCGCGCTGCAGTGGCATTGTTTCGGTCATTTTACAGGCCAAAAGAATCTGAAACCTCGCTCACAATGTGCTCACCGCAAATAAAATAATCACTTTCGCTGTCGATTCACTTGGAGCGTATCGAATGCGCGGAACAACAACGCTTCGTTATCAGGCGGGTCTCGTTGCCATTTACCGATTAGAAATGCCGGTAAGATTGCATCTTTTTTGCTTAATAGACAAAAAATTAAATGACTCGCACTGTTGGCCGCTGTTGTTGGATACACACTTGCAGTCATAGCCTTCTGTGACCTCACGCTTCGAAATAGATCCGCAATTTTCTTTTCAGTATAAATCCCCATGAGATGTAAATCATTTTTAGTTCTATCCCATTACAACGATGTTTTTCAACTGGTTGTGCTTTGTTTTACGCCAGTCAGTAGAATTGGAATATTTCAAATCTGCACAAATTTCTTTCACTTTTGCCTACGAAACCAAGTGAAAATAGTGCAATGTGTGCGGTGTGATGCTTTAGATTTTTGATATGGGGAACATTGAGTATTTCCTAACATACAGAAGAAATGTTAACGACACAAACAGTTCTGTTGAAATTTTTCGGATAGCCTTTGCTGCTTTGGAACTCCCCATTCCAACGCACCACCTCCAGTAGCATAATGCCGGCCGGCATTTTTCCAAACATCCGTGCGGCTAGAATGCCCTTTCTCAGGGTCTTGGCACGCGAACTGATGGAATCGACTAGCGAGCGAAGGATCACTCGGGTTCTAGAAGTTTAATGGTAGAAGAATCGATTAAGAAAAGGCTTCCCATTTGTAGGAGTCCGGGGTGGTGGTGTTGTGTAGGGCAGGGCATGCCATGGGTGCAGCGTGTGAGACACAGTGTAAGAGTTATCAACAATTATGGTGGCCCTCATTGGTTGGGGCACCGTTGTGCACACTTCGGAGGTTCTTTCTGGTTCCACCGCGGGTTTTATTTTCTTTTTTGCCTCCACACGCACAGTCACAAAAGACCGTGTTTCGATGTGTGCGCAACCCACACGACACCACGCACACGGTGCAAAGTGTTTACAGTGCCCATTACCAACTTCTCCGTGCGCCACTTATCGCACGCCAGTTTTCATCTGGGTTGAAGTAGCTGGGAGAGGACGAAACACGGTAGCGGCAGTACTAGCAGTAGCAGCAGCAGATGCAGCAACAGAACGCACATCTCTTCGCCGCTTCGATTGCGTCCGCTTGCTGGTGTTGGTGTGCAGCAGCAAAATGCACGGAGAATGAAGTTGAGTTTTTTTTTTCACATGCGCTTGTTTGCCGTAAACAACAAGCAAGATTTTATACTCTTGTTTCTTGTTTCTTTCGCTGTTGTTATTTGGTACTGCAAGTAGAAATACACAACGCTTCGAACGAGGGATTTTCTATTGTCGAAGATTGTTTTAAGGTGGAATTATTTCGCTGCACATTTCCGAAAGCGAAGTATGAATTAGGTTATGATTATTTTCTTCATTGATTATTCCCCATAGGCGGTTATATTATTATATTAATCCAAGTTATAAGTTAAACGATAACATTATGGCGATAAACTATAATAAGTTTCCAATGCAAATCTATTTGCTTCAATCTGTTTGAAAGAATTGTTGGTATAATAAAACAAAATCTTTCATAGAAGCGACTGCCAATCTTTTCTTCCATAAGCAAAATGGATCGTTTTTTTGCTCAACTTGCAATTTTCATCCACTCTATTCACCACCACCACCCAGCTGTTGGGAGAGTGTTGCCGTAATTCTAAACTCAACTTCGGAACCGCGTCACACATTGCGTACCGAAAGCGGCATAGAAGAAGTAAGAAAAGCTATCTCGTCAAGAAGCGTTGAAGACGACAAAGAAGACACCCATCCCATCTACAAAACTCATATGTATATATATTTACACTCACACATACACCCCCGGCGGAGACAGCCAGTGAAGAAACGAAAATATAAATCGCGGCGAATATGACGCGCTCGTCTGTTTTTGGCCCGTTTGTGGGGGTTTCACTTCCCTTCTGTATGTGTGTATTGGTTGGTTGGTTGTTGGGTATGTCACAGACGGTTGCAATGAGGGGAGAAGTCTTGGTTTTTGGTTCCCGTTTTGCCAGCTGAGTAGAAAGGGGATCATGAGTCGTTTTTAGTTTCTTCCTGTTGTTCAAAGCAAGAGTGAGAAAGAATGATGCTCCGTTTCGTTTTCGCACGTGACGGAGGGGAAACGGGCCTTTTGGAAAGGCTGATTTTGGTAGCGGCTCACGCGATCCCAGTAGCCATGATCTGTGTCCAGATATACTTAGAATATATTGTAGCGAACGAAGCAATTGAATGTTCCGCTTGTTTGTGTTATTCGACATGTAAAAAAGATTTATAATATAAATCACGACACCCGTGGAACTAATCACACTATGCTCTCTCCGTCACAGCTGGTTGGTCCCGTACAAGATGCCAATATAACCGTTCAGCTAAAGACGAAGCTGAAGACAATCCCGTGCGATAACTGGAGCGTATGGAAATGCGTCAACTGTGACTCGCTCCCGTTCGCGCGTGACGCATCCAACCCGGCGAACATCCTGATCAACGGCAAGCTGGCGGTAAGCACACGTTTCACATTTGCTACGTATTTTAATCAGCCCCCTCCCCTCAACACGTACGGTCTTACTTTTTTACGGTAGGTTACGGCCGACGAGATTAGCCGCCGGAAGGCTCTAGAAAACTACTCACCCGCATATAGGATCGTGCTCAATGAACGTTCGCTCGATTTCCGGGGTCTTTACCGGAAGGACCAGTACCGCAGTCTGTTGACGGCGGCGGCCAACACGCTCGACAGCACGAACGACCAGAACGAGCTGCTCGAGTCGCTGCGAGCGTTTATGCGCGCCGAAACGCAGTTGGCCAACGAACGGATCGCTCGATTCACGCAGGAGTTGAACGAGCAGTTGAGCAACGTGCGCGATCGGGCCGAACAGGACTATCTGTTTCTGGCGCAAACATTCGTACCTGAACTAGTAGATAGCAATGGCAGCCGCAGTAGCATCTCCAACAACACCGCAACCGTCAGCCCGACGGCGGACAAAGCGCTTCAGCCGTTGATCACGAGCTTAACGGGTACGCCGGTTGCGACGGGGGCGGCGACCGCACCTGGTAGCCAAATGGAAACGCCTCCATGGACGCCCGAGTGTATGCCGATGTCGACCGGCAACAGTCCGCCATCGATCGTGACCGGTAACGTCGGTGCCGGCAACAGTACGCTCGGCTTCAAAGCGGTACAGCCCGCATCGCTCAGTAGCAGTGCGGCAAATACGCTCAACAACAACAGCAACCAAGGTGCCATTAACAAACCACCATCTCAGCAACATTCCATGAGTACAAATCTCTTTGCCAATCACGGCAACAACGCCATGGGAGCGTCCATGACGGCGATATCGGGGATCACCGGCAGTGTCGGCAACCTAGCGGCTAGTACTGCCCATAAATTTAGCATCAACACCCCACAGCGGCCACCACACCAGCTCGCCCAGCAGCAGCAGCAGCAGCAGCAATCGATGTTCGACTCCGACTGTCTGTTCGATATCGACGGTATGGAAAACGATAAAACTCCTCCACCGGACGCCATCACCGACGACGAGGATTGTGATTACAATAGTGAGTTTCGCTTTGGTGTGTGGAAGTCGCGTTCAAACTTGCCTAATGATCCCTAATGATTTTTTTGTTTTCGTTCGCAAAAGATGAATCAATCGATAACAATAACCTGTCGGATGGAGGTGTTATTATACCGCGCCAGTACGGACGCCAGACCTGTTCGATAGCGAAAAGTCTTCCGATTTCGATGCCGAAAAATATGGCACCGTTCCTTACGAGCGAAGAAGATCTCGATGAGGTAAGAATAAAACTTTTTTTGTGGACTTACTCAGACTCAGCACCAAAATCACTCAAATAATATCTCTCTCTCTCTCTTTCTCTATTGCTCACCCTTTTTCCTTTCGCATTAGATGGTCGAAGATACGGTCGATATAGCGGCCAGCATTAAGGCCATCGCCAAAAGCGTGCACGGTGAGGCCGTGTTCGGCGACCTGCCGCGTCGCCAGATCCAAAAGTTCACCTCACAGATATGAGCGTGAAGGCCGGAGAAGTTGAATACGATTGTTCCTCATCGAGGGACTTCCCGACGTGGTCACGCCAATGGTGTGCGACACACCAAACGCAGTCGACAAAGGATATGATACGGATCCGGATATCATCGTGATATAGGTATGGGTGTACGACGCGTCTACTTTGGAGAAGCTGCTCTTTCTCTTGAAAACAACCCTTTTGCGCTTTATCAGTTTGCAATATTTCACAATATTCGTGTCGTAGGAGTTGTGCAAGTAAGAACATACAATTTTTAATACGTTTTTTTTACGTTAATTGTAAGGCGTGTAAGGAAACCAGGAGGAACAGGATTTCGTATCTGTAAAGGTGCGCGAGAAGTTGATGAGCGTACTGTGTGTGCGTGCAGCGTGCACATGTTTGAGGAAGGGAACGTACGAAAGAGGGTACATATGTGAGCGTGTGTGCGTGTATGCTTTACTTGATTTCTCTATATTTAGTCCCTTTATTTTGTAACTCGACGTTTTGCTAAGTTGGCGCGTTACGCCACATAATTAGTACTCGCTCGAAACTCGATGAAACGCGAGTTAGAAGAGAGCTATTTTTGTACGCGAGATGTGATTGTGTCGTATCGAGCGTGCTCCCGTACGCGTTGCTATATGGGCCGGATGCGTGGTAACACTTTTTACTTCTTTTTCCGAATTTAGTGCAATACCAGCGTCGTGGTAGAAGACGAGGAAGAACTAAAGCTTTTTTTCTCTATATCTAACATTGATAACAATGAATTTTGTATGAACACATGTTTTGGGTGTTTTGTTGAACTGAAATTACGAACATTATTCAACTAGGTAAAGCCCTGTGCTTTTATCGAATATATTTTGAAATGAATTTCTTATCTTTTGTCTAGTTTAGGATTCTATTAACTTTAACACACAAGCACACACACACACGCTCAGAAACACCAATCAGTGCAGTGACCGTCGGTTAATTTTCAACTCGTTACAATATTAGTGTTTATGGATAGTGTATGCTATTATGACATGCAAAACGAAACGAATATGCTTCATAAGGATGCTCAAACGAGAGCTCTAGGAGGGAAAGACGAGTATTGGGAAAGCAATAGCGTAAGGAGGGGAGCAGTAACAATCTGGGTGAGTAAAGTGAGGTTTTTGATTTTTTTTAATTTTTCGAGCGGGAAATTAGAGCACGAATGAAATATCGAATGAATTCAGGATCTATGGAAGCGCTCGTTGTTCTTGATTTTGTCGTCCGCTCCTCCGTAACACCCACTCACCTTCGCCACTGGGTTCGCTTTACAGGCAAGGGAAACGAAAACTTGTTCGATCTCAAGTAGTTGTTTCGAAAGCCAAACCCACGCGCTACTCTCCCAAATGGCCATGTTTTCAAGTACAATTCATCCATGTTATCTCGTGCGTATCGGGTCCAGTTCGTGTTTGTATAAGTATATAATAAAACAATCCCAAGTAACGTAGGCACGAATAAGCAAACGCGACGATCATAAAATTCATCTCCCACTTAAGTGTATCTCTCACGATTCTTACAGTTTCCAACATCGTGTCCTACCTACCGTCGATCATGTTGCTTCGCTAGAGCATTGTTTTAGAGCAGGGAAAGAGGCACCCATTGGGTTTCGTACCGTTTCCTCCAAAAATTGAAAAACTGAACTACCTCCTATGACTTGTTTTTCTCGTCTTATTGTTCGATTGTTCCCACCCGTATGTCTGGAAATCCGTGTGCGTGAGAAGCGCCCTGCAACACAATCATGCAGTTATAGTGATAAGCGTGAGTTTATGCTGCAAACAAACAAACATAGGAAGGATGTCGTTGGTGGATGTTAAATAAAACACTGAAGAAAAAACACGTAAACAATCGTTCACAGATGCTAAAACAACGTTAATGATCTGTCGAAAAAGGCTCATAACTGAGCGATACGATCTCCGCAAGCAAAAAGGATTGTAGCTAACAAGCAAACAAAAGCACATACAACACACGATAATATCCTTCCGAGCGGATTATCACGCATACCGTCAAGTGTTATGTTATATACGAAGCTCCCTTGCATATATATATACACATGAAGAAAGAGCAAGAAGAAGCGTTTTAAGAAGCATAATAATTTTTTCTGCGAAAAATAAAACAAAACCCATTAAACATATGAAAAACGTATGAGAGTTTGTTTTATTCTACCCGAAATGGTCGCGTTGTGTTAAAGTGGACAGTGAACACTGTTCGTCAAAGACGACAACTTCCTTGACTGCCCATTAAACGAAAGACAGTAGTCATTGGAATTGTTTGTTTTCAAAAACTACACCATATTAGATTCGCATTGATTTCGGGAAAAAGAAACAAATACTCGAATAAAAAAAAGAAACAAAAACTCGAAAAGTTTCGATTCGAAAAGCGTTTTAATTCTAAAAATGCATTTCTTTCTCAGCTGTTTGGTCGTTACGATACAGGTTCACTTCACGATTGCGATGCAAGATATTCCTGATAGCGCTTCTCCTGTGCCTGTTGGAGCTTCTGCAGCTTCTTCTGTTGGCCCTTGCTGATCTCTTTCCCTTCAGCATCGTGCGTCGGCAGCCCGGTGGCATCATCGAACGCGGAATACTTGTCCGTCTCGCTGCGGAACATATCGACCGGATTGATCTTGCGCTGGGCATCCTTCGCTGCCTGAGCCGCGGCCGCCTCCGCCTTCTTGCGCTCCTTTTCCGCTGCTTTGCGATTTTCTTCCGCTCGCTTAGCTTCCCGCTCGCGCTGCAGCACCTCGGCCGGTACGAGCTTCAGGGCGGACGGTGCACCTTCACGATCTTCCAGCCGCACACCCAACCCGGGAAGCACATCGTCCCGCAGCTGATCGCATAGCTGCAGAATCTCACTCGCCTTTAGACCACGGGCTTGCTCACGGACAGCGTTCCGGAACTCGGCCAGTGCTTGCAGGTAAGGCATGACGGTTTGCTCGAGATCACCTGCACCGGCCGTCCCAGCTGATCCTCCGGAACTAATAGGGAAGCCAATGCCACCCCGTGGACCATTGACGGCGCCGAAAATGTGCAACAAATCCGTACAGTAACTAGCGATGCGTCTGAGAAGCAGCGCGTTGAAGCCGGCCGATCGGTGTTCCTTGATGTACACGTTGCATGTGGATACGAGCCCTCGCATCACATCCAGCGCGGTGCGCGTGTCGACATTATCGCAGAGCGCTTCATGGATGGCCTCACGTGCTTCGGCAAACTTTTGCTGCAGATCCGACTCCACCGGTCGCCAGCGGTCGAACGCATCCCGTGCCGGTCCCGTAACGACGTGGCGCGTTAGATCTTTCACGTTGAGGAAGAATTCATTCATGAACCGCTCATACTGGACGGCCATTTCCATCGTGTTGTCCGAGTAGTCGAGCGTGTCCTTCCACGAGTGCAGCAGGAACGCTAGTCGCAGTTGGGTTGCCGTATGCTTTTCCAAGGCCTGCTGGATCGTTACAAAGTTTTTCAAAGACTTGGACATCTTGCAACCCGCTATCGTGAGGTGTCCCGTGTGCAAGAAGTACTTCACCCATTCCGAGCTGCCATCGTGCGCTTCGCTCTGTGCCAGCTCATTGTCGTGGTGCGGAAACTTCAGATCGACCCCGCCGGTATGGATATCCAGATAGTCACCGCATATATCCGACGCCATTGCCGAGCACTCGATGTGCCACCCTGGTCGGCCCCGTCCCCACGGACTGTCCCACCACGGTTCACCCGCCTTGCTGCTCTTCCACAGAGCAAAATCGTTCGGCGATCGTTTTTCGGTTAGCCGATCCTCGCCGGTGCTCAAATCACCCTCACCCTCCTGCAACTGCTTCGCGTCTCCGTACGCTTCCGGGACCAGCTTCGCATAATGGTGCTCTTCACGCCGATCGAACCCACCGACATCGAAGTAAACCGAACCGTTCGCCTCATACGCCAGTCCGTTCGCGATAATACGTTCGATGTACGTCACAATCTGCGGCACGTACTCGCTGACCCGCGTCAACACATCCGGCTGCAGCACGTTTAACGCTGCCATATCCTTATGGAACGCATCCTCCCAGTAGCGGGGTAGCGTCTCAAAGATAGCATTTTCGGTCACCGACGAACCCTGCTTGCTGTCGAGCAGATCAGCTAACGGATCCTTCGAGTCCTGTAGGAACTGATTCTGCGCATCCGCTATGCGGCCCGCATCGCCGGTCGTCACTGCCAGCGACAAATTGTCCACGGCTGCCGTTAGCTTCTCCAGCATGCGATCCATCATCGTCTTCTTGTCTGCGTCGGTCGTACGGGCCAGATTCGCGCGGAACGATGTCATCACCTCCCTGCTGTCGTCCAGCAGCTGCTCCAGCGGCATGTCCTTGGATTGCTGCAGGTAGCGCTCGTACAGGTGGTTCTGGCGTGCACGCTTAATGATCTTGTCGTCGATGTCGGTTATGTTCATCACGTACAGCACGTTGTAACCGAAGTAATCCGTCAGTACTCGGCGCAGAATGTCGAAGCTAATGTAGGACCGTGCGTGCCCCATATGAGACGCATCGTACACGGTTGGCCCACAGCTGTACCAGTGCACGTTTCGGCCGTCCCGCGGCACAAACGGCTCTTTCCGGCGCGTTAGGCTGTTGTAAAGCTGCAGCTTTGGGCCGGGTTTTTCCACCGGTGCCTGCCACGTCGGTTGTACACGTTTCGCCATCTTATCGGCAGGCGTTGTAGTTTTTACGAATGCACGCTACTTTTTTGCACCACTTAGAGCGATAAATTTGTGTAATATTTTTTTGTAATACAGCTGATGCAAGAAATTTCAGCGGAAAAAATATTAGCCGATACGATTGGAGTAGTCCACTTGGCAGTATTTCTTCTTCTTGCTTTTGTTTTCATGTGGATGAGAAATGTCAAATAAACTTGTAAACATTGCCGAAACAAGATTGGTATTATACGGATTAACCGGATTTCTACCAAATGTCGTGAAACATTCAATTAGTACCGCATCTCACCGCACCCAACGC
Source organism: Anopheles koliensis (assembly GCA_000956275.1). Lineage (NCBI taxonomy): Eukaryota > Metazoa > Arthropoda > Insecta > Diptera > Culicidae > Anopheles > Anopheles koliensis. The sequence goes on along the minus strand of JXXB01030296.1, from coordinate 4,755 downwards.
TACCATCACAATATTAGCCTCACGGCGATTTGATTCGTTATAAATCATCAGTTTGATAATATGTTTTCGACTCCAATTCTCAAATTTATTGCTAAATACTGAAAACCTTATCATGTTCTATGTTTCTATGTTATAACGATCTGGTCCGCACCATTTTGGGTAATTTTAAACTATTTACGATACTTTTTGCTACTCATGTGTATCACGGATTTGATGCTAGAAAAATTCTACGAGATAACTAAAAATAACCGATGCTGTAAACAATTTTAAAGATGCACAATTGTTCATGTTTTCTCAATCATCTGCAATTGAAAATGCAACAAAAAAATTCAATTTGGCAGCACGGCTCCCTTCCTGGTCTGACGCGAGCTGTCAATTTCAGTTCAACGTGGTGCTGTCAAAGTTCTTTTCCGTTTCCTCTTTAACGAAGCGCAGTCAAGATGAAAGCTAAAGGAGTGGTAAATTTCTGTTTTTCTCGGGTTTTTTCAATATTATTTAGTGAAAACGTTCGCTCTCTCGATGGATATTGGTGCCGTCCGTGCGAAGACATTGAAAGATGGTGAATGTTTTGTTTAAATGAGTGATTTTCTCGCCGACTCCGGCGCTTGTGTTCATCGTCGGCAAAGTGACAGCGGGTCACAGAGACGAGCTCTCCCGGTACCATGTTGTTGTCCGGATCGCACCATCATTTCCATCGACAGAGACCGATGTCACTATAGTATTCTTTATCACGGAGAATGGATTCTCATGCCGGTCAAATGGCTTTGCTCTTTTTTTTTTAGCTGAAAGAATACCAGGTGATCGGGCGTAAGCTGCCCTCGGAGAAGGAGAAGAACCCTCCGCTCTTCAAGATGCACATCTTCGCCCCGGATCACATCGTGGCCAAATCGCGCTTCTGGTACTTCCTGCGCCAGCTGCGTAAGTTCAAGAAGGCCACCGGCGAGATCGTCTCGGTGAAGCGCATGCTGGAGAAGACGCCGCTGAAGGTGAAGAACTTCGGTATCTGGCTGCGTTACGACTCGCGCTCCGGTACACACAACATGTACCGCGAGTACCGTGACCTGACCATTGGTGGTGCCGTCACGCAGTGCTACAGTGACATGGCCTCGCGCCATCGTGCCCGTGCTCACTCGATCCAGGTAAGGCTTGAAAGATGCACGTGTCAATGGTAGATAATTCAATAGAATGATGCTAATCGTATTGCTTTGATTGTTATAGATCATCAAGGTGGAATCGATTGCTGCGTCCAAGACACGACGTGCACACATTAAGCAGTTCCACAACTCGAAGATCCGATTCCCGCTGGTGCAGCGATACCACCACAAGCGCTACCGGAAGCTGTTCTCTTACCGCCGCCCGGAGACCTTCTTCCAGTAAGAGGTCAGCCAGTAGATTTTCAACGAATCACCCACTGCCACCAGCATCATTCGATCGATCGCAGTGGAAGAACACAGTGGACAGTGTGGCCGCTTGTCGGTGTGCGCGCGCTCTTGTGTATGTGTGTGTACAGTGTGCATATATTCTGCGTGTGTACGTGTGCGTATGTGTGCCTCAGCGTGTTTACTACGTGGTGGGGTGGTGGTTGTTGTTTATCTTCGGGTTTGTTGTGCAACTCATCGGAAAAAGGACACATCGTGCGTATCCTTTTTGTACCGCTTGAGAAAGAGAACAAGATCAACGATTTTGTGATTGCGCCTCGATCCACCATCTCTTGAGGGCATCCTGATGCGGAAGAAGAGAGAAAAGAAGTGAATAAAAAAGGGAGTAAGGTGAAAAAATGCCGTATCTGCTATCTGATGTGTTCTGAATGTTCTCCTTCTCACTAGGTTTCGTAGTGTAGCAAAATCAAGTCAGTTATCAAAAAATGATGATGTGCTGCTAATATCAGACTCACCAGAAACGTCCCGAAAGAAAATAAGAAGCTGATGGATAAGAAAACTTTGAAAGCGATCATAGCAAAAGCATGCATTGCACTGTCAAATAGCCCATTCAGTAGTAATAGTTTGTTTCATCCTAGCAGGCATTTGTTTGATTTTTCGAAGAGAGACGCATAGCTGAAACTTTGTGTGGTATAATTTTGCATGTATTTCCAAGGGCACAATTGAATTTACAGAAGATAAGCTTTATAATAATTAGTTCGTGTAAGTACGATTTTAAAAGTTTTTTTACGTTGAAAACATTTTTCGGTTATTGTGGATTAATGTCTCATTAATTTCTTCTTGTCATCAGTTTATCTTTCTACACATTCATTAACTCATAAAAACTAATTGAAATTCAATGCTCAGGAATGCCGGACATTTAACCTTTTAGTTTGATAAGGGTAACCAGTTCTGGCAGGTTTTTCATAACAGGCTACAGAGTTGTGCACGTTTTAACTAGCATTTATTAAGCAACAGTCTGCACAGTTCAAACACAAAATTTAAATTTGAAAATTTGTTGTATGCATAAGCTCATATTTGACAAACTTGAAATACGAAACTAAAAAATAGTTACGCCATGAGAACGACCGTGTGGCATTGAACAAAACCCAGCCTCGTTACTTGTTCGCTTCATCCGCGGCCAGGCAAAGCGGACAAAGATTATCCCGCTGGCGGTATGCATCATCCTGTTCGTCGATTTTGTTGTGGCAGTCAAGATGATAGATGTTGCAGCAGTTCATACACGCGCTCAGCTCATCGGTGGTACCTTTTCGGTGCAAAAAGGAGGATCGTCATTAAATGCACCGTAAATAAAGACACGAACGTTTGTGAGGTTTCGCTTTTACCTGTCTTGTAGCAAACGAAACAGCTTCGTATGTCCATCGCAGCGAAGATGTTCGCCGGTTGCAGCCGTGGTCTGCTGCTGCTCGTCGATGTTTGCTGCTGATGCGTTGACGACGACGGTGGATGCTTTCGCTTCTTGGCCACCGCGACGGGCGGTGAGTAGAGGATCGGTCGCTTGTTTTGGCGTTTTGCGGCCCGTGCCACCTGATACTGTTGCTGCTGCTCGTAGTAATCCAACTTGCCATAGTGGAAGTCCTTCCGTTCCGTGCTGTAACAGCTGCGCCGCTTCCGTTCGCGTTTCCGCTCTTTCAGCGCTTTGGCTTCTTCCGGCGTGTAGAGACCAAGGTAGCGCAGGTAGCTCATTTGACCGAGTTCGTAGATGGTGGCCGGTGTGGACACGGACGGCTCGCCTGGATCGGGCAGGGAAGGGAACTGTTCGGTGGAGGACGACCGTCGATCGCACGAATCATCCGATCCGCCACGCGTCTGCTGGCGCATGTCCCACGTCGGTGTGGACGACCGTGAGTTAGGTGACGAACCAGACGAAGTGTAGGACGCGCGCTTCGAGAATTTATTGCCACCGACGGCAGTGGGACCGCGTTTCGAACCCGCGGTGGAAGCAGTTCTGGGCAGTGGTTCACTCGCACTCGGTCGTCCTGGACCACGTTTTTGTTTGTTGAGTGCTTGCAGAAGATTACTGCGACCCCGACGGACAGCAGCCGACATCACTAGCGGCGGATCGTCCTCTTCAGCGGAATCGTCCTGAACGTGATCGATCGGTTCAATCTTTTCCTCCAGCACTTCCTTCCGCTTGGAAGTGCGTTTTTGGGCCACGGCCTGGCGTTGTGCCTCAATGATGGCAAGTTTAGCCGCGGGTACATACTTCACTCCCTTCGGTGGACGTCCTCGCAAACCTGGCATCCACACTCCGCCCGTTCGGACCGGAGTTTCCTCGGGGACTTTCTTTTCCCTCGGCTCCACCACTTCTTCCGGTTCATCATCAGATGATTTATCCGGTGATGTGAGGGGTTCTTGGTTTACGTGCAAACTTTCTGCAATGGCCGCAAACGGGCGTTCGCTCGTTGCCGGGAGAGATTGATCCTGTCGTTCATGTTTCGATTTTAGCAGTGAGCGTGTAGAAGTGGAAGGTGTTGGGGACTCTTTGAGATAAGTTTTGGAAAGCACCAAACTCGGTGATGCTGGTGGTGATGGTTTCGATTCGGCACCCGTTGTCCAGGGTTCATCCAAAAGGATCGAATCTTCGTCCACATCTACCAGGTCCACTACTTCGAGCGTCTGTCCTACAATCGACTCCAAACTGGGAAAAACAGTGGTTTTTATTATCAATGATAGTCGAGTTAGTTGAAAAAAAAAAACTAATTTACCAGTATTTTTGCGCCAGTTCGGTGGCGTTCATGCGAGGTGAGATGTGTTTGGGAGTTCCATTGAATACGGCATTTTCGCTGTGACGATTCAACTGCTGTGCGACGTACCCGCACAGCAGATCTTCGGACAGCGTGACCAGCTTTTGCGACTGGACGGTTAGCTGGAAGCGTTTCACACGTTCGGAAATATGACGCACCAAACCTTCCTGTTCCTCCCCTATGGAACGCATCTCCTCCTCCAATTCCAGCATGCATTGCTTGATTTTTGCACGCTAAAACGATCAAATAAAAATAAAGAAATGATAAATGAACTGAAGGTGAAACAAAGCCAATACAAAGGAAGAATGGTCCAGCGACCCGTGATTAGGCGTTAATATAATGCCCCCCCTCTCCCCAGCACCAAAACTGACAGTTGTTTTTGTACGTAATTCGCTTCTGTACGAAATTATTTTTCAATTTTCCTGCTTACCTGATGTATTGGAAGTATTTTAATTTTGGATGCAAGCATCTGTTGGAAAGTAAGAAAAAAATTAATCTATCGCATATCTAGTACACCGATAAAAGAAAAAAAGACAGAGGTAATGGACCTGGAGCATGAGTGCGTTATC
>JXXB01030287.1:0-11024 GCA_000956275.1 Anopheles koliensis | reverse complement strand
TTTTTTGAAAACATGAAATTGGGTACTATAAAATAACAATTCACCCGCAGGAAGACTAGGAAGAAGATTGTTTTGGTTAATTCTATACACATTGTCTGCAGTAATAAATTGCGTGCAATAAATTTACAACACTTTCACCGCACAGTTTAATTCTCATAGGCAAGCAAAATTAATAAACCCAAAAAAATCCGTAGCCACTATCAACGATGCCATTTGGTTCGTTTATTTTTCGCTACACTTTCGAGTGTAGCAGTGGCACAGGAGGAGATGGGGATGGGATGGGAGCATATTTCATTATCTTTTACCTGCACAATCACCACGAAATGTAGTAACAAAAGCACTACACTCTGATCGTTCCCCGCACACATCCGCTTCCTTCCCCTCCGCGCACGGCGTCAGGTACGGTAAATCTTCCAAAACTATTAATTATATTTTAATGATACCACACTTCCCGGCCGTATGTTGAACCGTTCCGGTAAAGATAAAGGGATAACCGAAGGTCGTTAACCACCGCGAGAACCACGGTGGGCCGCGGGACCAACCAACCAACCTGCTTTCCCCATTTCCGCCCCGGAACACACATGATATTACAAAACCCAACTGACCGCACAACTGTCCATGGCCATCTTCCTCTATCCCTCTCCTCCTCGCTCTTTCTCTCTCTTTCTCTCTCTCCGTATCACGGATGGGCGCGTGTTTTAGATTAAATTTAAATCAAGCGATTAACGCATACAGGCGGCACACGCCCGGCTGGTCGTGGTGGTACGAACATCCTTTGGGTGGAATTCCATGCGCCCGCGCGATCCCCCACACCCACGCGACGGCCACCGTTTTGCGCTCCGTTTTGTTTGCGAGCGCCGAAATGAGCGAAACCTCCGAGCCCGGGCGGTAATTTAATTGATGGCACATGAATGAATCATGGTGAGTATAATTTCATCACTCGTATCTTGGCCACCCCGAATGCCGGGTGCGGATGGGAGTGTGTGTTTTAGCGGAACCAAGTGAGAAAGCAAAAGGGATGTGGGTAAGGTACGGAAGCGGGCAAACGAGTCGGAAGCGACCGGTTCGGGAGGATAAGGAACCTTCTCCCCACGGAGTCGGAAGTCGTTTGGGTGCGGCTTGATGGGTAACTCTCTCTCTCTCTCTCTCTAACACACACACGCACACAAACACACTCATTAAACTGACATATGTGAAATGCAGAGCAAATGAGTCCGCACCGGGCCAAACCCATCGCCATTCAGACCGGCCATCAATCTCAAATTCACCACCAATCAACAACGGCACGGGAATGCGCTGGCTGGAACTTCCCGGCCAGGTTCACTCCCGTACCGGACGCACTTGACGAGTAGCGTCTTCTTCAAAAACCATTCGAACGCTACCGGACGCACTTGACGCTCCTCCGAGTAGCGTCTTCTTCAAAAATCATTCGAACGAACCGGAGCACTGGAAATATTACACTTATCCGGCGGTGAGTTTTCCGTTCCGTGGCCAACGACCGAACGGAAACACGGCGCGACGAAACCGAAAGCAGCAAATTGATGGCACTGGCCGGAAATATAAACTTTGCCACACAAGTAATTCGCCAATCCCGCGTACGTACATCCGGGCCCGGATCCTCCCATACATACTTGCTGTTTTTTTTTTTTGGCTGTTGTTTTTCGATGTGTGCCCACGTCTGCCTTCCTTTCCGTGGCCCTCTGAGCAAAGTTTCGTTCCCGCTGCCGATCGCTTCTGGCGCGTTCGTTAAACTTACGGCGTAAGATCAACAAAGAGTTGGAGTTTTTCTTGGGAAACAGTTTGAAACTTTTCTCTCGGAAATCTCTACCTCCGCCTCCTGCGCCTCACACATTGCCGGCGAAGACGGGTGACGAATTTTTTTTTCTCATCTTCTCCGTCGTATCCTTTTACGCCCCAGGACCCGCTTCATCTTACCTGCCGAATAAACAACCTTACAAGCCGGTCCCAAAAATCACGTCATTGAAAAGTTTGATCCTTTTGCTGAGCAGTGATCAGTGCGGTTTACTTAAAAAAGAAGATGGTGCCACCCGAGTTTCATCCCCTGGCAACCACGCATAGATGGGTGTGTGTGTGAAAGTATGAACCTGATTGCGATGGGTGGGTGGTAAAATTTGCAGGCAGCATTAAAGATTCCATCAAATTGTGGCAAGAAAGACTTCACCGTGGACAGGTACGATGCAGGAAATATGAGAACGATCATTTATTATTATGCTGTTCCATCAGTGAGGATCATCGCTCACTCCACTCTGGCCACTATTTTTCCGCCCTTCCGAGCGTGTGCTGTATCTGCATACTGAAATTTTCCGTAAAAAAAAAGAAGTGAAACATTTCAGAGTGCATCCTAGGTTTTATGTGGGTGTGTGTGTGTTTTTTTTTTGCGTCCGCCAGTTTCGAACTGATCCTTCACAGCTTATCGCAGCTTTTCCTTCACTCTCGGCAAACACTGATTGATGGATGGTTTTTTTTTTCGTGAAAAATGTAGCTATGTTTCAAAATGCAAACACTGCACTGCGCTTCGTGCAGCTCACGCTCGTCCATCGAACGACTGTTGAGATTACAATACAGCGCGCTCGGATCGCTCACAAAGCCATGCCAATCATTACCATACCGAAAGTGAAGTATATATCTATATTTGTGCGCGTGTGTGCGGGTATGTGTAACACATTTGGCCCGTTTCAAGCACTAGCTTTGGCGTCCTCCACCGAGTTCAGGCGTGAAAGAAGAAGCACCAAAAAATCAACTTCACCTTCGAATCTCCGCTATTACCATTGAAATGGAATCACCATTCAGGGCCATGCAAAAATCAACCACAATAAACATGACAAATTCACCAGAGTATGTGTTTGTGTGCATGCGCGCTCTATCCACCCTGGTGAAAAGGCACGGAAAAGAATTGCGCACTTTCGACAAAGCGCAAAATACGAGAAGCGCTATCCTGTATTCCGCACCGGTCACAGGAACCGGTCACGCTCTACAAACTCTGCCCGAACCCGTGCCAGCCAGCATTTCATGCCACTTGGCAGGCTTTATTTCACTTCGCACCACAAACTGCTCGAACTCGAACCAGACGGCGAACGTATAGGAAAATAGAGAAAAGAGAGCAGTTCAAACGGAACCGCTTCCTAGCAGCAAGAAAAAAAAGTCAGCCAGCCGCTCACTCCGAAACACTTCCGCTTCCTGGCTGCTAAAAACCCACCCAGGTCGGTGGGCCGCTTTGGCTTTCCCAAACATTCCACGGTCCGGTGGACCGGTGAGAGCGCGAACGGTTGAACGGTTTTCGATGCCACCAGATGGCCAACATACCGACCGCCTTTTGCCCCTACGCACACCCCACGCGTGACGCCAGGGCACGTGCGAAAATGGCGATGAGAGTTGTGAAAATTTACTCAACAAACAACTTTTTGCGTACCGCGCCGCTCTTTTCGCGCCCACCGCTCCTGTGTCCGATTGGGTGGTGGAGGGTGGGGCCTCTAACACCGTCCGCTCCCTAACACCGTCACTGCTGATTGCAAGGTACACAAGGTGCACTCACACACACACACAGAATGGAGCAGCGCGCAAAGGATACAGCGAATGGCACAACAAAACCGACAAAAAAAAAGAATAAAACGAAGCCTCTGTTTACGTCACTCTTCATTCTGTTTGACTTCCACATCTACTTTCACTTCCGGTGGGATTGAAACTTGCGATACCCTGCTGCTGAGAGCGAACCAGAGCGCCTGAAAGGTAGGCAAACCCGCCTGCACATCCTGGGCCAGCAGCCCAGGTGAGAGAGCTGCTCACCTCTTAAACTCACCTTTTAGCACTATTAAATTTCTATCTTTACATTTGCCACCGCGCGGTGGAAAAACCCCGTGTCGGCCGTCTGACACGCTCGCCATCCTTGTCGGACGTTTTATGGTGGCTTAGTGGCTCTTTAGATGGCATCCTAACGAGTGACGAGCAAATGAAGATGCCACCGATGGTGGTGGTGGCGACGGTAAAGACGGTGCGACTGTTGGGTAAGGGTTGCTGGTGGATGAAGGAGGACCTGATCGTAAGCGAATCATCAACCGATGAAGCCCACGACAGCGACGTAAACGACGATGATGAGATAATAATGCACTGAAGGATGAGGACGCCCCGGTTCCATCCCGGGGCTGAAAGTCTAATTATCGGGTTAGCACAGTCCACCGGCAAACGTCGGTTTCAAAACACGATCGAGTGGGTCTGGGCAGGGCACGGGCAACGGAAATCAATTATTTTGCACGCTTTCGCTGGCGCTGGGATGTGATTCGGGTAAACCGCACGCGTCTAGCGCTTACAACCAATAAACAAGCAGCCCGTCGGCTGAAAGGCTCGTACGGAAGGCTCGGTTTGTTTAACGTAAGGCGGTAAGGCGTCGTGTAAGGTGCTGCTCGCTATCCAACCAAAAGCTTGCATGAAAACCGATAGCAGGCTGCACCGGCTGGTAAAATGCCGGTCTTTCACCGACAAAACCACCGAACGCGAACGTCAAACGGAAGTCTGGTTGAGATGAAAGTAAATACGATTTGCTGTTTGCATGCTGATGCACGCAGATAGTGTGCCGTTTTGCATGTTGCTTAATATGCGCTGATAGCACTCGCTGTGCGTGATGCATGAAGGTTGGATGCAGGATGCAAAACCCATTCAGACAGAGTGAAGATGGTTGCGAAACGAACTGACACTAGTTTTCAAGGCATATTATATTGGTATTGGGTTTTTGAAACAACAGACAATCAACAAATCAACTCGGTCAATCTTTTTGGGCTTTTTGATTTTCCAAATTTTATCCATATACCTATGATACATTTTCTGTGTTTTGATTTTAAATTACTACTTAGAAATGTTTTATCGATGTGTGTTGTTCATATCGTATAAATCTTCATATCAGCAAGTTTCAGAAATATTTTACGCGTTATAATTCTTCATATACTCCCCATATTTGTTATTTGTATCGTGTGAACTATTAAATATTTTCAATTTCAAACTACATTTTGTTTCATTCAATGTTCATTTGCTGTCAGATTTGCATAAAAGTTTGATGAAAACCTTGTTAGTTTAATATACCTTGTTATCTGTAGATTCTAACTAGCAAGTAACTTAATGTGCAAGTAAGAGTTAATTTGCAAGTAAGTTACGAATAATTTGAACAATACCTGTAATATGTTGAACTATATAAATTATGATTAACTTGGTTTTGATTACAATTCTCATTCATTTTCTGAAGATAATCAATTTACTAGTTATGATTTCTTCATAAGAATGACAATTAATGGGAAACGGTGTCATACATGAAATTGTTAGTGCATTTTACTAAAACACCCAACTAAACTACACAAGTACACAGCGCAAACAATTACAAAGAAGTTCGAAATATGTACAACATTCTTCATACGAAACACGTCACAGATTGCCTTTACTTTCCAGTTACTGCTGTGTCTCTACATACTTGATTCAAATACATTCCCTGAATTCCCTGCCGCCGGGTTATTGTAATAAACATCTAACCACACCCAGAACACAATCAAATCGAAAACTAAACGGAGCACAATCAAGCAAAACCGCATCGCCTCGAACGATTTGCAGCGGAGCGAACTCGTTCCTGGCGAGAGAAAATATTCCACCCATTACCCTTCCCCGGCTATTCGTCTCACATACGGGCTTCATGTGATGGATCTAAAGGGACACTGAGTCGACACGGTGGTGGACGAACGGAGCACAAAAACAGCTCCACCTCCGCATTATCGTTATCACATGACAAGAAGACACAGGCGCTTATTCGTTGCTACCGTAGTGTGCGTGGCTCAGCACGTTGCCCTCAAGGAATCCGTAGGTATTTTGTTGATATATCATTTTCCTTCCCATACCCGAAGCACTAGCCCGAGCCCATGCTATCCGGCGTTGGCTGGAAAGCTGATCGAGTCACCAACCGACCGGACGGAAGACGACGGATGAAGCGGGGCATGAAAAACCCCATCTCGTGGAAGACGGGACGGTTCGTGAGAAAAACAATTAATAACAGCCGAAAGCTTGCCGTGAGCCGAATCGGCCTCACCGACTGCGCTCTGTTCGCTTTGCGGATTCGGAGCACTCTGGCAGACCTGGCTGTAACCGGCTGTGGTGCAGACATATCACATATTAATCAAATAAAGAAATCCAATATAAGTACGCCGTGAGGATAGAAAAGCTTGAAAAAATTGCCAACGACATAGAGAGAGAGAGGGAAGGAAGTTTCCCATTCGGTGGAGGCATGAAGACCGTGCCAGTGAGGATATAATAATAACACCTTATCCGGTTCGGTGCTTTATCTGATCGAACGAACCAGCCCCGCCCTCGCCACCGCTGGGTGGGACGACCGGATGTTGGGCGAGTAATTTTCCCGTGACAAATAATGCTCGCCCGTGATTGAGTGCGTTCATAATTCAACGGCTCGGGAGGCGGAGCGGAGGGGCGGTGTCGTCGGGGGAAAGTACACCACTATTATTATTGTCCGTCACGCGGAGGCTGAACGGAGCGAAAGGCGTCACTTGAAGCATTCTTCAACCTAATCGCGGCGACATTCCATCGTGGCCAATTTCACTAATCTTCCGGGAGGTGATGTACGAGGGATGAAATATCGGTTCGGAACGGTGCGATCGTTCTGAGCATCCTTGATCGGATTATGGACGCCGAACTCGACTGGCATTAATTAGAATTATTATATGCGTAGAAATAAATGCCCTACCCTGCCATGAAGGTAAGAGAAACAAAAAATCTATTGATGTGCAGGTGATTCCACAAATTGCTTTCCATTTTCCAGCTTGCCCACGGCGATACGAAGCTTACGCGGAATTGTGAGCATCGATCGGCACCGGTACGATAAACAAGCGGTTGCAAACGCTCGTGCCTGCAAACGCTCGAGGTTATGTTTTCTTTTTTTGCTCTTAATTTATTTTTCCCATTCCTCCACTGGCTCAACTACAGCGAGCTGGTCCGACCATGATGGCCTGACTCCGACAGGTTGACGAATGGAATACAAACGCTGAGTCACACACATACACACGGTAAACTTTGCAACGTGTCGTCCTTTGGCGTTTACTCATGGCAGTCCCCGTGCCACAATCTTCAAACCGCCCCGTCGTCACCCGATTTTCTACGATTTGAAGCAATCAAACATAACAAAAACCCCCAACGGGCACTTTGCTGCTGAATTGCTCTTTCAACAGCTTTCGTTACCTAGCTCACTGAAGAGAGAGAGAGAGAGATAGAGAGACATAGAGAGCCCAGTGAAAAACCACTTGTTCCACGTAGAAACAGGAGTGAAGACCCAGACTTTGTGTTTTTCTCCACCATTTTTCGCTGTTGATCCAGCCAAGGTGGGAAAGCGTAATGATAGAAAAATATTTCACGGTATTTGGCGAAGGTGGGAGAGGAGACTAGGCTGTTGCGTAGAACGAAAAAAAACTTTCCTTTGCAATATTTCCCTTACGCTTGAACCGAATCGCTTCCGGCTAGTTCAAATGAGCCTTTGAATTGAAATTCCAAAGAACATATCTTCTGTTTAGTGAAAATAGATTAAAGTGTAGCCTTGACCACAGGCTTTTATAAGTTTTCAAGGAAAATGAAATTTATAACAAAAAAAACTATTCGAATTAGCGGAAGTACGAATGCTACGATGCTTGTAGTGCAAGCTTTTTCTCACTAAAGATGGAAAAAGGTAAGCATCTGGAATAAACTTCATAAATAAACAAAAACTATCGTTCAATTTATGCACAAAAAATTCAATAAATTACCCATTTTTAACAATTATTAGCATACATCAATTCTTTAAATACATTTGATAGTCACGAAAATAATCGAACAGAAACACTATTTTAAAGATTTTTGAAACCCATTTTACTTAATTTCATCAAATGTAAAGCAACATAAGATACAGAACAAGTCATACCATACAATATTATTTATAAGTTGCCCTGAACTGCCTTTTCGATTGAAATCATAATTCGAAAATTATGTATAAAATGTAAATCAATTTTCAGATGTATGAAACACAATTTACGAGAAAAATAGAATCTTTGCAAAAAAAACTAAAACCAAGCCGAAGGATTAAATTGGAGTCCTTTTAAGCAGCTTGCTCTAGTAAAACTTAAATCACAATAGTATGTTTTCTAAGAGCTAAACAATTTACTCGAGTCAGACAGGTGCCGAAAAGGGATAAAAGATGCTTTATCCAGTGAAATACTAATGCCCCATCTTATGTTTACTATTAAGCAATGATCCCACAGGTATCCTAAAATCCAACTGAAAACAACACATTGAAATGATTTCAAAATATCAGCCCACCGGGCGTATCAATGCCGAGAGTCAGCATTCACAAGACTTCCAAACTTGTGGCTGATAAATTGATTTTCAGTACCATAATCCTTGCCACGCTCGGGCCGGAAATCCTTATCCCCAGCGCTCGCCAGATCGCTGTAAGGAAGCCGGGTCTTCTTCACCACCGCTGTAAGGAAGCCGGGTCTCCTTCACCACGGCTCACCAATTAAGCCCCTCGGGCACCCAGCTCCACAGCTTCCCCTCCCCTCCTGCAACGATTCTTCACAAAACACCCCGCCCCACTCCCGCTCCCGTTGTCGTATCAGGCAACATGTTCGTGCACTTAGGCTAACAAACGGCGCTGTCAGTGCGAGCAAACAATAACATTGTATTTATCATTCCCCGTTGCGTTGCCCCCCTCCCCGGCTCGGCCTTTCTCCCCGCGCTCGGTGATCACCCGAACACCCGCGGGCTAAATCCAAAACCGGCACCACTTCGTTTCGCTTCGTCGAAAATCATTGTGCGCGATGATGATCTCTGATGCCCCGTTTTGCTCGATGCCCCGACCCCTTCTCCCCGTGCCCAACAGGCTGCGCAATTCACACACCACCCGCATACACACAAACACTCTCTCATACACCCTCGGCAGGGCTCGCAAGGGAAATGAAGCCGCCGCAACGATAGATAGAGCCCCGAAGAAACCCGGCGGCACCGAACCCGCGCGAGACACCCATGATCCGGGATTCCGCGAGCGAGCGCGCGAAGGCCGCGAGTGCCGCGAATCCCAAATCCCAAATGCCATCGGATTGCGAATTGCCGGATGGACAAATTGCTTCGCGTGCGCGAGCCATCTTCGCGGGCGGCCGGGTCGGAAAATCCACCCACCGACCCGGGTGAGCAAATAATCCCACTTTGGTTGGAAATAAATATATGTCTGATTTTATTGCCGGTTTTATTGATTTCCATGTGCGTTTGTGTGTCTGTTTTGTGAGTGTTGTTTTTTTTGTTTACTTTTTGATTTCTTCCTTGCGGTCTTACTTACGCTCGCTGAATGAGCTTCGATCGGGGCAGTTGGGGATGCAAAGTTGCGGTAGCGGCAGTGAAGGCGTCATGCGTCGGTACGCGAAAGTGTTTATCATCCCCCTGCTTGCTCCCGGGTACCGACGACAAAACCCGTGACGTTGTCCCGACAGCGGCAACTAACAGGGCAGCAGCACGATCCTGCCACCTTAATTTATGCCGGCGCAAGCGAAACCGAAAATTTACGTACCCTCAAACTGAGGAAATGAGGCGCGGCCTCGAGGTAGGGTGGGGAGGCAAAATTTATGCACTTTCCATCCACGTTTAGCACGTTTCGGTGCGGCTCGGAAGGGCGTCATGCGCGGCCGGGTTTTTCCCGCCAACCACGACGTGAAGCTCCCCGAAGGCGCTCGGTAAGCCACATAATTGTTTGTACTTTATCGTGCGCGCCCTGTGGTCCGTGCGGTAGCACTTTTTTTCGCCAATAAGCTCCCACCCGACAGTGCACAGCAAATGAACCGTGCCTCGCGTAATCGATTGTTTATTTTACGTCTCGAGCAGGACCGCCCCGGGCATCGAGGAAAGCTTCTCAAATTTACACATCTCGAGCGGGGCCGGCGAGCACCGTACGTATATCCGTTCGGATGATGGCAAGTGATATGTGAAGGTGTGATTTATTCGTTGACTTCTTTCGCCATTTTACCGGGGTTTTTGCCGAAAGCGAGCAATCGGTGCACCAAATCCCTGCGCCAACAAAACCGAACGGAAAAGGTAATGAGTTTTCCTTCCCGGAACTGGCGGGATTTTGGTGCGGGATCAAATGACGACGCTAGAAATTCCACATTAACTAAATGGGAGTTTCAAAATGGTTAGGAGTTCAGTTTTGTCTGAGATTTTCCTTTTAAAACGAAGCATTGAGGGGATGAATAATCCATTTCAAAATCAAACTGTAAAACAAACTTGGATCGATTGGCCAAAGTGTCACATTTTTTATTTATTGAAATTTGTCTGTAAAGAGCTAACTTAAAAAAAGTTCATGAACGCTAGTCGAATTAAACTGTGTAATAATCACGATACCTTATTGCGTGTTATTTATGGAAGCTTAAATCAACGGTATTTATTGATAGTGAATCGAAAATGTTGGCATTTTATCCTGTAACGATGGATAAAATGATGTAAAAAGCGCACACCTGTAGTGCTATCAATTACAATAGAATCATAGTTCATATTCGTTTATATTAAAATGAATTTAAAAAATAACAAAACTCTAGTTTGTTTTCTTTCATACTTATTTTCGATCTAAACATGTTTTTTTAAGTTTACTTATTTTTAAATAAAATAATTATATTAAAAGCTTTTACAGTTTCAAACGAACTCTTATTTTCTTTTTAATCTTTTGCAACATGCAATTTTAATAACGATGGAAATAAAAACCACGGACCAATCAGAAACAATTAAATGATTAAATAATTGATGGCATAATAATTCGATCAAATCGATTACACTTGTTGCTAGTGGTGATAAATTCATAAATAATTGCGCTGGACTAGATTGAGAAATCACTGATCGTGTCCCAGGGCGATGATACGGTCGTGTGAACCCTTGCACACTGTAGGAATAGGGTTCAACTTGCATGCAGAATGGAATGACTTTCTGCAGGAAAAACGTATCCAAAAAAGACTGGA
>JXXB01030284.1:0-12732 GCA_000956275.1 Anopheles koliensis | reverse complement strand
GTTTGCATGAATGGTTTATTACATAGGGCCATATATATTGAATATATATTGAAAATATATTTTGCCTGTTTTTAAATTATACTTGCACTATAATTACACATGATTAAGATCAAAACGCCACACATCGTTCGTCCCCTATAATGCAAAAGCTAATGGATTATTAGTTAAGCTGCCAAATGGTTTTCACTAGGGCTAAAACATTCCCTGTGGGTCATTTATTTTAAAACCGTTTTTCCTCTAAATTGTACACTAAACCTCAATGATGCAAAACATGGCACCCAAAAACTGGCGATGCCAATGTTCATTTTTTAAACACCACCAGGAACAATATTAAATAAATGGTTTTTATTTGAGTTTCGCAACCGATCTTTGCAGTCATTTTTTATTTAACCATTCCGATGATGCCGGTCCTATTTCCTGTACAGTTGGGTTGCCCATAATGGTTTCGGTTTGATGGCTTTCAATGAAAAAGTGGTACCAGAAGAGTAGAAAAATCGCGGCGTAGCAGATTTGGAAGCAAATCATTTTATGATTAATGAAGGATCGATACGCCATGGCTGTCGTTCGCCCTTCCCAGTATATTCCTCTGACTCCACGCGTCGCGCGCTCGATAATGAGCGTAAACATTTTCCAATAATTATTCGCTTTAGGCAACCGACCGGCCGCGCGACATGGCACGCGAACTCATGAAAGCCATCACGGAACGGCCTCCAGCGACCCTTTCACTCATGGTTTATAGCGATCATAATAAATGATCAAATGTTGGTTTACGCACGGAAGTGTGGCTGCAATAAAAAAAATGCATCACGAATTTGGTACCACCGCGGTAACAAACGCACACCGAAAATCAACGAACATTTGTTATGGTGACGTGTGGTGTGGCGTGTTAAACGCGATTTGATGATTTTTTATCCCAAGAAATTGCGTAATATTTTTGCTCGCCGATAGCCAGCGGGCGGCTGCAGCAATCATAACCGAAATATCTGCAATCCAAAACCAGCCAGCTGTCAGCAGAAACAATATTGGCACTTGAAGACGATCAGGCCGGGTCGGCCACGTGGCTTTCCGTAAGGACACGTCTCGTACGTGTGGTTCGGTTGGAAATGTCACGAGCCACCGCCACTTCACTCGTGTACTCTTTTATCACTTTCTTCCGTAAGTCACTCGTCCGGACAATGGGTGCCGAAAATAATGCCGCCTTTCCTCGCGCAAGAGGCAAGAGGGTCCGTAATAAGTGGCCCTTCTTTGAGCGGAAGAAGCACGCCCTATACTTATCGGGCAGCTGGTCCTCGTAACGAGCTCGTTCGCGTCCGACTTTCAATTTCTTCTTGTTACAGGCCCTACGGCCATCAACCTGCACGCGGAGCAGGTTCGTCGCTTTTCCTTCCCACACACACATACACACTCACTCTCTCTCTCTCTCTTTCTCCATCTTTCCCCATCGCACGCAAGGACACATCGCCCAACTCCAGCGTTTAACGCGGGTGAACATTGAGTCGGCTTAATTAATGCTCGATTATGATGGCGCTGGGCGCTGCTGCTAAGTGCTAAATGATCATCGTGTTCTTTTTTCGGTACCGCATCTTAACGATGCCACACGGCCAAACGGGGACGAAAAAATATTATCGAGAATTTATGGTCCACGGTAGGGGAATTAATGGGCAGAAAACAAGCGTTCCCACTTTCGCGACACTACGCGCTGGTGCTCGGTGCTCCTGATAAGTGGATTCTAGTCAGTGTAATGACATGATTTGCCGTGTAATGGTGTAATTTCAAATGCATGTTCTCTGGAGACGCTTTAAGCTACCAAATGATCGCTCTACAAATGATAATGGTTAACTGTTCGATCTTTAGGAACAGGTAATGAGTATGGTAATCGTGAGTTAGTTGAAATATGGTACATTTGGCTTTAACTTTTTCTTATGAATGTCATTTTTTGATACTACATTTGATTACATTATGAATTATATTTAAATTATTTTATATGATTCATAAAATAAGATCAAACTGCCATATGAACACAGCTCAAGGTGTTACCATCAGATACTCGTTAAAATATCCATAGATAAACTCTTTTAATAATGTTTTTATAAAAGATGTTAGAGTACTTCACTTTTCCCAGTGATTTATTTGATCACTATTCCCAGTGCACCATCGTATACCGTCTTTCATGAAGAAAGTGAATACAACAGGGAGAATGGAAAAGCTACTAAAAACCACATGCTGCTTTATTTACATAAATCGTACTTCAATAAAGTTTTCGCCTTTCCTCCCGGCGAGATAACACCCAAACACCTGGGCTCCTCCAGCGCTCCGAGAAGTCCACCGTGACCTATTTATATCCATAATATACACACCGCACCATCCATAGTGCTTGAAATGGAAAAGTTCATCGGCCATGCTGTAACTCTTCCCGTTATCGTTCTACCAACATTGAACGAACGTTACACCACCAAAGGGCCACACGACACATACCTGTGCGACGCAGATGCCGTATCCCATTCCGTCGGCCCGGACGGCATTTCAGGACACTTCACTGAAACAATCCACCACTCTGGAGCAGCTTGAGTGCGTTTCAATTTCCACGCTCGGAATAGTGTATTATTGTTATGATTATTATTAGAACGGTCCGCTTTGAATGGTGCAAATAGAGAAAGGACACGTGCCCACTTGGCCGTCGGCCGGCGAGGAAAAGGACGAGCGTGTACGGTCATAAAACGGCGGCACAATGTTTGTTTGTGGAAAAAGGGCGCCGATCTGCACGAAGAAAGCAACATACAGAGATGGTTGAATAACAAAAACACTCGATTCACCGCGTCGTCGGTTGCGCGGCGGCTCCCTGTTATCCTTTAACGGTTCGGACCATCGCAAATCGCGATAATATTCTCGCGGTGCACGCGTCCGACCGGCAGATTCTAAGCGCTCTCTAGGGCATCACAAAAGGGGCTAGTTTTTCATCCCATGCTCTGCTTAGATTCCCAAACCCGTTCGCTTTGTTTCATCATGTTTTTTTTTTCTCTATCCTGTTTATTGCCGATGCAAATCAAATTAATTAATATGCACTTTCCCCCAGGTGTGTGTAGGTAAAACGGAAAAGGGTGAACCTCTCAGCGGGGCTATCTTTGTGTGGAGCGAAAGGATTAGAGTCACCACTGCAAGCTCACGGTATCACTATCCTGCAAACTACAACTTGCAACCGAATCTTCACTCTACATCCCGGCATAAATAATAATATCCTTCCTTCATGGGCGTAATCTTTTCGCGCTTATTAAAGCCGTATCATCATCACCATCATCATAATGCGGATGCACCCCGGACGCAATAGCCCCCCCTCTGTGGGATGGGAAATGCGGGTGCCAGTACCAGAAATGCCGTGTCTACCACCCGCGGTGTGTGTCCGTGTGCGGCTGGGTGACACGGGCACAACGTCACACTTTCGGGCCCCTGGTTTTGGTACCACTGGAGATCACGTAAAATATCACGCTGATTCTGTTTTGGTTACGGTTTTTATTCTCTTTTTTTTGTGTGTATGTGGAAACCCTGTGGTCTTGATACGAAAGGAGGTGTTGTTTTTTTTTTCGCTCGAAATAATTGCATGAACGACGCGTTTTAATGATGAAAACCCCCGAAGCCAGAGCTGCATATAATAACTTAACGCCTCGTGCAGATGCAAGCGGTCAGATTGGGTCATAACTGGACCGTCCAATTATAATCCCTTCCTGTGTGGAGTCCTGCGTAGAGGTTCTGTTTTATTCTGCAAACATCGCGCTGACCGAAATTAACCTGAAAAAAAACTAGTTTTTATTCGGTAAATCTTGATTTATATCTTCCGGTTTCAAAATGTCCGTTTTTCCAACGTTTGTTTTGATCGTTTCCCAATATTTCCGATGCACCCAAACAAAGCGCAGCCACAGGGCAATAAAAGGGCCCTGAGCTATTCTTCCCTTTCTGCCACCGGCATTTCTAGCGCGTGATGTAGGTCATTTGCGAATTTATTTGCCTTCGGGGTGACAAATTTATGACCGCGCTTTGGTGGTACCTAAAGGCACCAGCAGATATTGAAGCGGAGGCTTCCAGGAGGCTCCCGTGTTTCCGTGTGCGGAGTCATGTTTGTTTCTCTCCGGAATATTTCATACCCAGCCGTTAGAAACCGGCGGTGCGAAATGAGTGTGCATAATTTTCGCTCCAACTTCTGCTCTCTTTCGCTTATCGTCATCATATCAGCCACCGGATCGATCATGTCATCATGGCACACGTCAGTGATATGGCAATTTTGGCCATATCCTGTGGTGAGCAGCAATTATCTCTCGCCTGGTATCGAATCCTTTTCAAGCATCCCTTTCGCTTTCGTGTGTGATCGAGGGCTGGTCAGTCAGTCGGTCAGACCCACCCGGAGCCCCGGGCGGTACGGTAACGCTGTGTGACTGACCCGGTCAAACTGATTGTCCAAATATTTTCATTTCACTTTCACCAGCACCACACCGGACCAGGAGGTCCGTTCATTCGCGAGAAAACCGTTACGCTACTGATGGGTTTCGCTAGCTCGCTAGCCATGTGTGTTTGTGTATTAGCTTGCGTGCGGTCCGTGTCCGAGTATGTTGAGAAAGGGGAAACACGACGGGATAATATCGCCCGAAGGGCTCATTAGTTTATTGGGATACGCTTCATAGGAGCGAAAAATGCACTATGACGCGTATGCGTCCGCGTGTGGTCATCGTGGTCCAGTGTCCAGCACCTGGCACTGTGCTCCGTTGCCCATTTAAGGAGAGTTCACCACGTGTATGTATGTAGTTACGTGTTTGCTTTATGGCTTGGTGGGTAACGAATTACACATTAATGATCCATCCATCAGGCGCGTTATTGATGACAAAAGACGCAGCCGCAGTGGCATACCAATTTGATTAAGTATGGTCACGCGAGAACGATATGGTGATCGCTGGATACGTAAACTGATCAGAACTACGATTCTGATCATTTTGGAAGCGCTTCCCTACCGGAAACCGGTGCTCGAAAAGGAGTAGTTTAAACCGAGAGAAGGGGTTGATTTCATTGGGAATGGGTAGCTAGATATTTTAAAAACAATGTCTAACTCATTAAAATTGATCGTACGATACAGTAATTAGGGACATGATTGTAATCGTAATTGTACATCTGTCATATTCGTAAGACCTCACTTCTAGATCGCTTCCCTGTTAGGAGTGTCCTAATAGTTCAAACCATCCATAAATGATCTCTTTAAAAAAATATTGTATATGTTGGCTCGTATCAAGCGTCCTTCGCGATGCCATCTATCAAAATCTGCACTTGTTGTAATTCAATCGCGCAACTTAACTCAACTCTTGAAAACATTAAGTCGCCATAAATTATTCAAACTCTTTGTTTACTCTTCAAATACCTAAACGGTCCAACCAAAAACAAACTCGCAATGTGCCCCCAAGTTCATTTGATCTGTGGAGCGCCAACTGCTTCCGGGATTAGAAATAAAATAGAAACATTAATCATATCACCTAACCCCATGTATCCACCGTTGCCGTTTGAACTTTCATATATGCTCGCGTAATAGAGTTTTTAACACCCACCTCGCCCAGTCAGCCTCTCGGCACGGTTACGGTTATCGCAGAAGCATCGTAAATTTTCACGCGGACGGCTAACCTCAAACCCCTTCACGTCACCAACTTGGGAAGATATTATATGGATTAGCTTTGCCCTCTGACAGCATCTACGGTGCTATTGTTTTCTGGCCTGGGGTACAGTTTCCCGCACAATGGAATACTGCATACGGTTTCCGCTTTTTCTTCACGCTTAACTTGCCGATGAGATGATGCTCTAGCGTGAAATTTCCATGAAGTTCCCAAAACCTTCCTCAACTGCTCACGATCAGCCGGCTCATCGTTGGAAGCGGCTTAATCGCGTGCTTCTATTCATTATCTACGTGTGTGTGCTTGCATGTTTGGCACTGTAGCTCAAGAATTCGTGACTTGCAATGAGAGAAAATTGTGCTTTTTGCGTTTTTTTTTTGTTTTGTAGCGAGGTGCTCAGTTTTGGTAGAAAGCTTGGAGTTGGGAATGTTTGCTGAAACACGTCGAATAAACACGTTCCACTCATATTTAAACGTCAGAAGGAAGCTCTACCAGCTTTACCCGACGTTGATTGTTTGCTTGGGGCGCCATAGGTGCTTCCTGGTTCGGTGAAGACGCCGCTTTGCAAGCCCTGCATTATGCTACCGAACACGCCAACTGTATTTGATGCATGTCTCGACTAGCGAAGGGAAGACACTGCTGTGTCTGTGGCCGCTTATGATTAATCTGTGAAGGAAGGCGCGTAACTATTTCTTAAACGCACGCATGGGGTCGCAGTCGGCATCGTACACAGCGATAACGAACGCAAGATAAGCCACATCGGAGCAGAAGTTCGACCCCGTAGCTCCCCGTGTACCCGGAAGACTTGTTCCATTTTGACCTCCCGCATGCATGTTCCTAGGCTCGGCAGCAACTCCCCCGTTGATGGCTTGATTATATGGATGGCACTCCAGTCGCCGAAGAAACAAGTCTCGAAGACAGACGATGGATGACACAACGCCGCGGTCGCGTGCATAGCTAACAGCTCCGGAACTAGGCTTCGGTGCACACGCACGCACGCACGCACGTGCATAGATTTCTTGTTAAAACACCTGCTCCCACCCCGAAACACTACTCGTTATCTAGTGTGATGTTGCTGACTGCGATGCTCTCTTCATTGGGGCCTTCTTTGGTGGTAAGGGAGCACTCTTTGAAGTATATATTTTATTATATCTGTTTGTCATGCAAAGGAAAACACATTATAGTGAGATGTAGATTCTGAGATAAAAGGACCTCCGAACGAACAACAAATTTGTGTTAATTTGAACGATAGCATCCAACCTCTGAAAAAACGATTGTATTCTGTAAGTTAGTTAGTTAGTTTCAACTAACCTTAAGTTCCAGTAGTGTTGCTAAAATTTTTACAATTCTTTTTCATTTATATTCAAATCTTACACATCCATCTTAAGATTTATTGTAAACCATAAGGAGTTCCATCCCCTACAATTAAGATGTTGCAAAATGGCATCTCTCGGATCGACCCATCACGATCGTGTTTTCGATAGCAAACCCTTCCGATCGATTTCGCATTGACAATTACTATCGTTTTGCATATTCCGAGGAGATATTCGCATTCGCAATCAGCTAGAACGTATCTCACTGCGGCACTGTAGCTCTCCGCAGACAATCGGTAAACTTTGGGTCGTAAAAGGCTGTAACCCCTTTGGGCAATAAGCATTCCTGATGGGCAATTTCCTGACGCTCGTTCGTGTTCTGCAGTCGGAGGGGTTTGCAATGAATTACGACTGCTACGCTCGGTGTATCCCATCCTCATCGGGATTTGTCTTCCAGGAGGTGGTACCGAGATGTGCAAAGGAATTACCTATTCAGTAAGTGGGTCACGCGGGCAGCCAGAACTCGTCGTCTGGCGCGTGGTTGATATTACTGTCGACATTTCTCATGAGCTTTCAAGCCGCCATGCACACACACACACACGTACTAACTATCATTTCCAACCGAACGAAAAGGTAGTCGCACAAGAATGCAATAACTGGAATGCCATTCGACGTCCCGGCTGCGCTACTGCGCGAATCTTCTACTGCGTGGAAAAGTTGCTATATAAATCACAAATTTTTACGACTCGATACCGGGAATTTCATCACACGCAATCGATCGATGGTGGCGTTCGTGTGTGGCGAATTTCTGGGCGCTTTGGTATCATAAATGTTCCTGTTCACAGCACTTCTGCTGCTTCTCGTTATTGACCGTGACGTCTTTCGGCCGCATCAAAAGGCTAGTAGAACGTCGAAAAAACATCATCATTCGTACCGTCGAAGGTGCCAAAATTTACGATACCATATTCTCCTGTCGGTTCCGGTCGGGAATCGATCGATTCTGACACTTTATGGCCACTTCGGTTTTTCGGCAAGAAGGTTATATTGGTGCGATATTTAGTGGCGAGAGGTCACCACTTGGGCCACTTGGGAGCAGCGAGTCTTCTCGCTAAGGTTCGATGATAACCTTCTCGGTGCGCTTTCCGTGTGCAAAGTAAATAAATTCACATAAATGTCAACAAAACTACAATTAAATTTCATGCCTATCAGTGGAAGGAGGCTGTACCGATACGGTGGTGTGAGGCCGTCTTCCTAACCGTGGAAAGTTATGCTCTTACGTGCGAACGTCTTCCGACGCGTAACGTATCTCCGTCCCAAGGAATGCAAAAAAATGGCAAATTTGCGTGAAATTAATTTTTTACACCGTACAAGGAAGCAAATAAAACGAACCCTTGACTGAATCCTCTCCCCGTACGACAAGAAACGGTAAGCGGTTCCCGCGAAAACTCGTTGGGATTAGTATCCTAACCCTTTTATAACCGAATTTAGGTCAATCGATCGGTTGTTCCTTCCGTCACATGGCGATGGGTCTCTTGCTCGTTTGAGCAAAAACGACCCTTGAAACAAAGTCGTGAAACAGCGAAAATAGCGATAGATATCGTTCACAAAAAACGATCGCTACGTTTAAATTCGCAAAGATTTTGCCCTCCAGCTTGGCGTGTATCAGTCGACCCGGGAACGGGTTAAAATGTTATTTTCCCTCTCGATTGGCAATTTTGCTCTGTGCCGAACGCAAAGGGTTGAAATTACTGTTTGTACATCAATTTGGAACTAATCGATTTCGATTATTGGCGAATCCTTTCGATCGCTGCGATAAGAATCTCTGCATGTGTATGCTCATTGCATTTCTTGCCTTGAGAAGGGCGCCGGGTTTTAGGGTGGGAACGAAATCGAAATGAGCATCGTCGTGGTACATGCATGAGCTACACAGTGAGAGACAGTGACGGGACGGTGCCAACATGACATCCAAATTTGCGAGCAATTGACGGACTGTAGCAGCAGCGAGTGCGTGTCTGCTGAGCAGGCTAATGATGTCGATTTGTTTTTTCCACGGAACGTAACTTCGCTTCGGCTTGGGTAGATGATGTATGTGATGTTGCCCATTAAGTGGGTTTATTTTATTCTTGACTCTTTCGGCATGGTTACAGTCGAGGTAATGTTGCCATCAATCAGATAGGAATGACAAAAATAGAACATGCTTTTTATGTGAGATCTTTAAAAGTTTGCATATATTTGATTTTTTATATAATGAATAAACCAATCATCTTGTACATGCTAATGTTTATCCCCATAACGTAACAGAACATTTTATAATGAATAAACCAATCATCTTATACATGTTAATGTTTATCCCCCTTAACGTAAAAGAACAAATGTATGTATAAAATCTAAACTCTTTTTAAAGTTTCATCTACTCTCTTTAGCTCCTTACCAAAAATTGTGATTCTTGCGTTGGTTCTTTTGCAAAGCCACTATACCCCGTTCCCTTTCCTTATTAATAGCTATTGATTTCGTTACAAGTTTCCTCCACCAACGTTAAGAAACAAAGTTTTCCCATCTCCATTCCAGCCTGTAACTTCAGTGATTTCTACGAAAAAGCAAGAAGATAATAAAGCTTCTCCTGCGAGAGAGCCACTTAACGCTGGCCTCGGTTATCCACAAACTCACCATTATTATCCCATGAACCGATATTCGGCCAAACTTTCTGCACCCCGAAAAAAAGAAAACTGCGGAAGGATGCGAGACGAGTACGCAATTATCTTCGTCTTATCGTAGTTTTATCCAGGGATGTAGTTTTTTCCCTTTTTCCCGGCCCCCACTCGGGGCCTAAGCAACCCAACAGCTAGCTAGATTATCGTAAACTTCGGATCGTGCGCTTTTCTTGTGCTGTCTAGTTTTGGCGAGCGAGCAAGCATGCTCGTTAGGCTGCGCTCCCGGAATCGTTCTAGGTAATAAATTTTCGTCTGAGTATGTATGGTTCGTTCCACTTGAAGATGCGCTTTTTTTGTTGTTCCGAACATCGTACACGAGCTACGTATTTTTTCCACCCGCCAGAACCTGACTCATTAACGTTGCCTTCGCTTATTACACGCACGTACGAACATGCTTTTCTCCCGCTCCCGCGTGTCCTCCCGCATCCTTATCGTCAGTGTACACGCTGATGAGTTGCTTCCGATTTATTTCCTCGCCTACGCCGGTGTGGCACTAGGAATGCACGTAGGAAGAAATGTTGTTGCACTTCTTTCTCTTGAGCTAATTCTGAGGTTTTTCAGGTGGTGTAATGATCCATTACCGTTCTTCCGATCTTCCGACGGGCTGCGGGTCGTTGTTGAACCAAAACGCCTTACTGCAACAGTACTCAATTCTTGCCTCTCAGTTCGCAGAGATGTTACGATGCGTCCATCACTATCTTCATGCTACGGCTACACCTCCTCTTGTTCCATCACGCATTTATTACCTTCTGACTTCTTATCTTCGTGTACCGATTTTTATAGAGTGCTTACGTCACAATGTTACCGACGTTATATATCGCTTTGAACCCAGCCAGGCAAAGGTATGATTTTGTTGCGAAGCATCATAATTGTTGCACCTCAGATATTCACCGATTGACCCGCTATCGTACGCATGATTATGGTACTTTATATTTTATGTATGCACACCCACCCCTCGGAACGGTAGCAAATTTCTTGTCCGCACGAGCAAAATGATGGAGTGCGCAGCGAAAACAAAAATGGAGCTATTAATTATGAATCGCCGAGGGGAGATAAATTAACCCGCGTGACGAAATGAGTGGCAGAAAACTGATGCGCTTTCTTTTCGGCTCAGGTATAGTAACGGGTGTTGGCAGTCATAATATCCCACCGAAGAGAGGAAGCTACTAAGAAAATATAGCCGAAAGATCACGGAAAGAAAACGTGACAGAGTAACGCAAAGCCGAGGTCCGAAAACTGACCCGGGGTATATCTCGTAATTATTTAAATTTGATTAACCACTTCGGTACGTCGAATGACAGAGAGTGACGGATACTCGGCGACGATCATAAGACAACGCCCCGTGAATCGCAACAAAAACTGTTCATCGCTTACCCCTTTCTTTTTGTTACGGAGATTATTTTTATTATTATGGGGGTCATTCTTGAAGTTGAGGATTTGATAGGGCCGTTCACAGGCGTAATTAAGTGGATAGGGGTTTTGGAGTGATCTTTACCATGACTGGTTCATAAGACTGTAAAAGGCGGGACTGTTTTATTTATTTTATTTAAGCTATTTTATGTCTTTGATTTTGGTACTAATTTCCATTTTATCTTCTTATCGTTCCAGGTATGTTTAAAAGCTAATGGTTTTCAGGGCATCCTGGTCTTGTTTCTCCGGCGGTAAGAAATGTCATCCAAACTTTCCCGTATGTAAGCAAAGCACTGACAAATGACCTTTCCCTATTCTAAAACGATATCATCAGATGATTCACACTTCCTGCTTTCATTCTGCTTCATCCGTATTATAATTCATTCCCATCACACGCCCCATAATCCACGATCACATCTCACCACGAATCAAAGAAGTAGAAAAAAAACACATTTCAAATGGACCGCACAGGTTATGCACTCCGCACAAAACGAAACAAAAGTTATGAGAACCCTTTTCCGGCGTGTACTTTATCGATTATTACCAGTTTGTGTGTGCGTGGGGGTTAAATGGTTAAAGCATAATACTTCATCCATTTCTGTTTATGGGGCTCGTTTCGTTTCATCTCTGTTTCTCTCTCTTTGGAGCTTGAACTGAAGGCTCCGCGAAGATTTTCTACCCACCGCCAAGATAACACTCAATATCCACCTTCTTCTGACAGCCCACGCCTGATCCGCTCGCCAAGGACCTGACTGTCTGGGCACGAGGTTGTATGTTGTTTTCCGGATTGCACGCTTGCTAGTTGCTGATCGTGCAGCATGGTCGAGATGGGCTCTGAGGCCCAGAGAGAGAGAGGAATGGAGGAAGACTGGACTTGGTTCTAGCTTCAGTTCAGGTTTGGGAGGTATTTTACTCATGTAGGCGCAGACTCTATCGGGCTTCCAGATATGGTAATGTGGTAACACTCCGATACCTCGGTTTCTCCCTGCACATTGAACTATGCTCGCCGCTCGAGGAGGCTCGGTTCGGTTTCATTGTAATGCATTTTTTCCAGATTTTATTTCAAGCTTCTTTTTATTGGGATTGTAAAGGCACGAGATCAGTGGCGTGCGGTGGTGTGGCGCTTAGTGTATAGGTTGTTTTCACTGGCAGACGGTCACCTATGTTGTTGTGTGCCGGTAAAACCGGTTCGTGAATCAGTTTGTGTGTTGGATGGGTCCGTACCGAAAGGTCAGCCGGTGAAATAGATAAGCTTCGAATATTTCAAGAGCAGGTCTAGCCGCATGCAGATATCGTTAACTCTGTTGGTGCGGAAAAGGTCTAGCTTTAAAGATGAATGTTTATTTTAAAATTGAGAGCAAAACTAGAAGTTTCACACCAGCATATTGTGCATCTTTGATGTTAATTTTGTATTTTTTCAGTATTTCCATTAGTTCACTTGTAACACACAATAGAATTTATAAGCTAAATGCATACATTTTTTTCTATGTAAGTGCATAGAACATTGACCGTTCTCTCCCACTTGCCTCCCCTCAAAACATTTATGCGCTAGCGAGCATCGAAACGCTTCGCATCGCATGTCAGAAACGCTTCGTTTTCTGAGCGCCATGAGAGAAAAGCAACTCAACTCATGAGAGAATAGAGAGAGAGATTTAATTG
>JXXB01030280.1:0-13359 GCA_000956275.1 Anopheles koliensis | reverse complement strand
CCTAACCAAAACATGCCACAATGAGTTTTCCGCTATCATGCTTATGAGGGTATGTTCGCCAGCTCGTGCACGACCGCCATCACAACCGGTCGGAACAATGAGCATAAATTTTGCAATGAACATTTACCACCAAAAATCATATTATGCACGCATATACTGCATCGTCTTCTATAATATGCATAATTTTAAAACGCAAACGCATTGGTGTGCAACGGAGCAATTTCTTGGAAAAGTTTTGAAACCCATCTGCTTCTTTTCGGATCGGTTGTTCGCACGTTAATCATAAATTGCGTGTTTGCTTCGGTGTTGAAGTTATTTCACCTACCAAGTTAGGGTTAGAGGAACACTTGCCGTGTTCTACAAAAGGTTGTGTAGAGCTTCGAGTTTCTATTTAAATAAAATAAGCAAAAAAATAATTCGCTACTCGCGTCTTCAAGCAGATTACAAAATAATTAAAGATAATGAGAGGTACACATGGTAAACTTGGTATGAAGAATTGCACTTGTTATAGTGAAGAGTTCTAACAGTGACATATCTATTAGTATATATTCCTATTGAAGATTAAAAAATGACCAGACTATCAGATCTAGGTTGATTAGATTTTATCAAAATATTTTTAAAATTTTGTATACAAGCTACAGCACCAGTTTTATATTTAAATAAAACTGTATAATAGTTCCAAATACGCAACTATTGTAAGGATTGATCCAAGTTGTTTTTATTTTCCCCGTTCCTGTGTTGGTAAATACAAATAAATTGAAACGTCAAACTCGCTTACGTGGCAATTGTTTTTCATTCTCCTTTCCACCAATACACTTGTTGATTTGCCTGGTACCGCTGGGAATATTTAAAGTCCAATTAGTTCAGTTCCCAGCGGTACACCGGTCTAATTGACAATTGGAAAAACGATTCCCTTTCTTTCGTTTTGTTTTGCAACGTATTGTGATTGTAGTATATTTCACTCACCGAACTGGCCACCGCAGCCCCCGGTACTGGTGAAAAAAAATCGAACCGAATGAAAAACGACAGAAAATCGATGGCATGTCGCACAAAGCATACATGCGCATACTTCTCTAGCTATTCAAAGCCCCAGCCGCAAGATATGAGAGATCACATATCCTTGAACTTCGAACGGAACTACGGTCTCGGAGCACGAGCACAAGAAGGCTCGTTTACCCTGTGGAGCTATTAATAATAGTCCCAATTTTTTCAACCAAACATCCATTCCAAAGATCAATTGAATCCTGGTCCTCGAATTGAAAGATAAATCGTTCGATTGTCAGCACTGTTTTTGTTGATAATCTATCATCACTTAAGACTTTGCACTGCTCTGCCAAACCACCCTTAGCTCATAGTATGTGGCACCTCATGAACATTTTCTTTCAATATAATATGAAATTATAGCTTTACGCCACATGTATAGAATAAATGCTTTCAAGATCACTTTTATTCAAACTTATTACTGCTGCTTCCACAACAGTCAAGGCACGTACACTTCAACTTAAACTCGACACACACAGGAAGCAGTCATAAAAGCGGAAGCAATCCAAATTGGTTCCTCACTCACCCTCACACTCACGCATGCGCAAACGCACTCGACAAAAAAAAGAAACCGACAGCATCCGATAGCTAGAAAAGCGAGAGGACAAGCGGAAGTATTAAAAAGCGAACAAAAAAGTAACTCACAAATCCCATCACAAACGTGCCCATAGTGCCAAGAGACTCAATTAGAGGCACTCGGATTTGTTGCGTCAGGTGTGCCACACAATGAGCCGCACAAATCGCAAACGAACACTGGCTGCATGGCTGCACCTGCCAAAAACGGAAGCAACAAGCACGAAATGGTGGTAAACGGGCAAAGATGAAGGAGCCAACAGCAACAAAAAATCTAAGGCTCAGATTAAAGAATGCGAACGAGACGAATGGAAAAGAAGTTCATACCCACGAAATAAATCCAATTTACGAGCTGATGACTTTTTATTTAGCCCAAACGTACACCTTCCGGAGCGGAGTGGCCAGCAGAGGAAAGCCCAGTTGGCACAATTTGTTTGGTGTGCCACCATCAACGTAAAAATGCCAACTTGCCCACTGATTGCACGGTGAGGGTAATGGTAGTACCAGGATTCAAGGAGCCTGATGTAAAATGGCGGGATGTAAAATTGTTTGCACTTTTGAAGGAAGTTTTTTGAAGTTTTTTACCCTCGTTTCCATTTGATACAGCGAGCACTACCGCGCACGATGAAAACCCGAAAAAAGCTCTAAAAGTGGATCCCACGCGGACACCCCATTACAAACCCATCGAACGGCGGAAAAAAGTGTACTAAAAACCATCCGTCAAAACTATTAAATTGAACTCGAGATAGAAACGAACGCCGCAGTGGCCGGTGACGATCTTATCACTTTCATTTTAACTTTCTACTCTTCTCTTCTAGCACTCGCCACGGCTAGGACGAGTAAGATTGATTGCGATAAATTTTCATCCCAGTCTCGGGGGAAATTTAAAATGAATTTCGCACTCTCGACAAAGACGCCAAGATGCTTATCGTCGGATACCGCTTTCCATCTTTCACCGAAAGTTGCTCGAAATTCATATTTTAAAATTTTACCCGAAGTGCCCTTTTCTTTCTTACGGACCAGGTTTATTGTTCTCCATGAATCTGGAAGTACGGTTAGGTGGTGGGACACATTAATTCAGGCTCTTTGATGTTTATTGCTGACCAGCGTAATCATAAAACCCATTTGAACCCGTTTTCCTACGGTTTCTATTCCGTGTAACTCATTCTACACACCGAAGTATACACCTATTGGATTGAAATACAGCTCAAGGGCTACATTTATAGTGATGTCTGAAAAAGCTCCAATCACTAGATATAAAAATAAATGGCATGTACAAATGACGCGCTAAAGCTAAAATGTGGATGAAATGGATGATACGAACGTTGTTGATGGGAAATGTACTTTAATTTTAAGCTTACTCACGTAAATAGTTGAGCAAATTTAAAAACTTAAACATTCTTCATTGATTATATTCTTCGAAATGAAGAACAAGCAACTAAAACTTCAACTTAGCTCAAGGTAAGCATATCATCGTAAGCTGCTATGGTTTGAAGAGGATTTGTTTGATGAATTTGTTTTGACTATCGTTACAGCGGACAAGATAGGTACTAATTTGATAGCAATGTTTCAACCGATAAAAATTTCATTCGGTGATAACATGTAAAAAAAAAGTTCAATGTTATTGACTTTACCAACATATATATAAAGTACCTCTATAACTTTCGCAAAAACATTCTTCATTAGCTTGTATTTGATGATCTAAATGATCATACAAGTTTATCATCATAACATTTCAACGTTGATCACAACATAATTGTATCTACTCATAATCGGTGTTCCGAATAGTAACCAATCCCCATGCCCATACTACATTAATGTCCCGTTGTGGTTAATTAATGGAAGGCTAAATAGCAAACACTTTCTAACAGAAAGAATGAAACCTAAAACAACTTACAAAAATGGGTAGTTATATAAATGACCATGCCAGGCTTTTCAGCCAATCGAAGCGCGGCACCATGCTCAATACAGATAATACAAAGCCCGCACAAGCGCGAACGATCACACCCGCTCCGTCGTCGGTGTGAAAAGCACCGATAAAAAATCCAATTAAAAACTTCGAACCTAATATTTATTGCTACACACGGGTTCACACTCCGGCGAGGGTTCCGAAATCCGGTGGTACCCTGCTGGGGCGTCCTAAGGCACAGTGCGGGCCCGAGTCCGTTGCGAGCGGTGCCGCTTTGGCCTGTCCGGTCTTTGCATTCCGTCCGTCCTAACAAGACGCGAGCGGGCTCGAGACTAGCGCGGCCTCCGTAATTCTCATTATGGTTTATTTCGTTGTTTGAAATATAGCCGCTCATAAAGGCAAAATTAATTTTCGGCACAATTCCTCCCGCGCTTCCGTTGTGTTTTTGTAGTACCCTCCACTTCACGGTCGGCGATCATGCCCCACAAACGATTTTATGCCCGAGCTCATCCCAAGTGCCTTACACAGGACGTGGCTTCAGTTGGCGGGATGCGACGATAAATCGACCATTCTTTGCTACAGCGTACCCACCCGTGCAAATATGAACTGTACCGTGCGGGCGGAATTGCTTGCAGTTTATGCGTTAGCCTGTTGGTTCTAGCATCGCGTTCCTTGTTCAAGTAACGAGACCAAAATAACATCATTTTCATACGCTGCGATCCCCGCAGGGTTGAGGGTTTTTTTTGCTTTCTAATTATCATTGTAGAGCCGAATCATTTTGGGCTTCTAATAACGCTCGACAACATAAACAGTAGTAGTAGCGTTGTGAGTCAAAACTGGCCAGCTTGAGCGACCCATATGAGTTTTTCATTTGCGTTGAAGCCCACCGCTTAAGTATGAACAATTAAACGGCTCGATATGAAATTGTTGTAATTTACGGATTTTATGGGGTTTCGCACATAAATGTGTATCCCGTTGCATAATAATAGGTTTACCCAAGGTTTTATCGTGTCACAAAAAAAGGTATCTCGAAGGTTTATCTATGATGACATAATTCATGACCCAGGAGCGAAGCAGATTCAATGGTTTTAAAAGCTAAAGCAGCATGGTAGCTTGAGACGAGATTATTGTCATGCGTATTTCGCTCATGCTCGGACCAATAAATTTAGAGCATTAATTAGATTAATAGCCCCTGACAGATTTTTTGGCTTTTATAAACACTAGGGGAACTTTTCAAAAGCCAAGATAAAAAAATAACCGCCATACTCACGAAGAAAACCAACTGATGCAAATTGTAAACAACATGGAGATTTATATACTTTTTTGATAATTTTTTCTGAATTTTCAGTCATGATTTTGATTGCTATAAATCACATAATGCTTTAGAATCATTCTAGAATGAGAATGAATCTTGTATTCATTTACAAAAGTCAATTACGAAGATCTGGTTCAGGTCCATGCTTCCAGGCTAATTACAAAAACCCCAAAACCCATATTAAATATCATACCTTAAAACAACACGAAACCACTTATCTAAAGGAAAATTTCTTTCCTGTCCTGCGCAACACATCAATCCCGAGAATTAATTTCTATCCTGTGAGATGACCATTCGTGATGCCATGGACAAACCAGACGGGATGAAAATTTTCAATCACGCTTCCGTCAATCAAATCATCCGATTAAAAAAGCCAACAAACTATGGGCCATTTCCGATGCAACTCTTACTTGCGAAAAACAAAAAGGGGAAAAAGAAATAAATCAAAAATCTCTGCCTATCCGTACACAACCCGCAGCCCATGCGGTTGTTGTTTACTCAGGCAAATCGAATTTTCAACAGCGATTCATTTCCTTCGCACTCGTATTGTATAGCTCCGCACCGTCACCGTTCTCGTACCTCAAACACCTTCGTTTGTCCTCGCATTTGGTGCCATCCTAAACAAACATCAACACTGCGCGGAGCTTGGAATTTTGTTGAGAGCTTTTTATTATGGGTCTACTTTTTGCAATGAATCATTATAAGGTAGAGGGCTTTTCGTAGCAAGGTCTGGAGAGCGTTCGCTCGGAAGACTAATTCGGTACAAGCATGTTTTGGTAGCATGTTTTTACTCTTCTAGTATTTTCCAAATAATGCCTCTAAATTGGGTAAATATTTTCAAGACCATGAACACCAGACGTAGGCGTGTTGAATGTCTGGATAATAAGGAGATGGTGGTAGCATCTTTTGAATGGAAGGAAAATAAAGCGATTTTATCGATCGCTCGTAAACTGCACGCCTTTTCTTTAACATTTGTCTTTGATTTATACCAGTACGAAGCGTGTATTAAACTCATAACAAAAGCAATAATGTAGCTGACTCATGTTTAATGTAACATATACGAACTAATATGTATGTATATGTGCAATGCATTTTGATTAATATGAAAAAAAACCCAACGACCAACAAATCTGTTTTGTTTTTATTATTTTTCTTTTTTACACAAATAAACTTATTGATGTGCAAAAATAGAATAAAACGATTACGCACGAAACTTAATATTGGAAATTTAATGAACGCGATCGTTGCTATAGGCAAAATATCCTAGCCTTTTCCTCTTTTTCACAGTTTCCAAACAATTTGTATAAACGTCTAGGACAAAGAGCGATGTAAGCATTCTATGTCAATCACTTTATCATTGTTGCCAATAATGTGATTGACATGGTTAGACCATTTAAAATTAGACTGAGTTTGTTTGCACGTACGTTAATAGAAGCTGCCGTCAGTGGTTTGTTTCATAGATCATGAAATAGATATTGATTGGTTTTTCAAATACCTCTACTATACAATGATGCTACTTATTTTAACACTATCAGAGTATCATCGGAACATTTGTTTCACCAGAACAGAGTCACATACATCAGCTTGAAGAACATGGTTCCAATCAGAGGAAACGCACACTGACGCGCACAATTTACTTTCAAAATGTGTATCATGTATTTCACTCCGTTCTTGCTCACGTACGCAAACAGTCAACGTCCGGAAAAGAGTGATTGTTAGGAGAGACGACGATGCAGCATCGAGCGTTCCTTTGTCCTGGTCGTCGAATAAATGGTAGCTCGTGCAAGCGCTGTGTCTAATGAGGATTGATTGCCGGAAATGCAATTGACAAACCGCAAAAATTGACAATGCACACTACCCCATTGCGTGTGTAAGGGTATGTATCTTCCGAGAGTGTAGTATAGGATGATAGATTAAGTGTACTGTGCTGCATATACAACGAACGATTGTACAGAATTGTATAGAACAAGAACAAGAAGATAAAACCATGGAAAAGCAGCTGCATTTCCTTTGTAATTTAACCTCCAATACCACAACATTTTTCCAGGAAATTTGTTCAACGATTGGTGCATTATTTATATGATTTATATACGTATATATGTATGTATCAACGCAACACATTTAAAGCTATGCACAGATTCAATGCGAACCGCGAGCACACGTCACAAAGAATTCATTTAATTTTACGATTTTTCATTGAAACTGTTTTGTAGGAAATTGTACATAAATTATCATGTGTCCATATGACCACTACATGTGCTAATGTTTTAAATATCTTAAAAAACACCCAAAGGCAACAATAACGAATCAAATTGACTTATAAAACTGCCACCGTATCTCATATAACTAATATTGATGTTTGAAAGCTCTCACAGATTTTGCAGATTTCTATAAATTAGCAAAGTTTACTTTCAGTCTTTCACTTGTAAAAAATTTTGAGTATTGAAAGTACATAGAATAAATATTAGTAATGACAAAATTTACTAATTTAATAACCCAAAAGCAATAGCAATATAATCACAGCATTGGTAAAATTGAGCTAACTTTAGGGTAATTGGGGAGTCAAATACTAAATATAAAAAGGCAAAATCACCATCAACCAGATTTTGAGTGTTTTGTTTGTGCACAGAAACACAAAAACTTAATCAATCATTGCATTTAATTCAATTGTGAAGTGTTCGATTAAAATGATTTTCAACAGAAAAGAGTCCCTGCTAGTATTCGCTCTATGCAAATAGTACGCTGGTGCTGTTGTGTTCAACGACTATGAACCAAGCATACCAGCCATTGATCATCGCAATTTGGAAGCGCAAGTAATGAAATGATGGATTGATTTTACTCCATCAAACATTCCTTGCCACCACGACCTGCTGCGATGGTCTTTGCGGTTTCTGTTCCCGCTCTGGTTTATGTCCCACAGTGATAACCTCCATCATCGTCATCCTAACCAGCACACCAGCATCACTACAGAGCATCACTGCACATCCTGGTGCCAAATGTACGACGACAATTCCCTTCGATCGTGCCAGATGCTCGACCATCCTCAAAACCCAAACCTCGGACGAAGTAAACGGCGGAAAGTCCGATAAGCTTCCACGCCGGCATCGGATCGGCTCCACAACCAACCAACCAAACACACACACATACACACACGTTACGGTGGTGCATACCAGCAGTATTATCAATCATAACGACCGAAGGAAGCAGCATAAAAGGGTTATTAAACTTTTATTCCTTTCAAGCCATTCATTAACCGGAGCGGCGGTAAGCCCAGCGCAGGGTCAGCGGATCGAGCGAAAGGGCAGTATTATGATGCTGCTGACGATGCTGCTGTTCCTGCTGCTTCTACTTATACATGTATGTGTCGACGGCGATGTTGACGCAGTCGATAATGATACTTAGTATCCAAAGCATCAGACGAATGGACGGAGACGGTACGCGGAGCAACACGCGAAACGGTACGTACAGGGAACGGATTTGTTGGAACATTCGAGCGTCGAGCACCATCATAATGCTTTTGCAATAATGCCAAAAATATAGTAGGGGTATGCGCAAACAGTTTGAGTACGTCCACGACCCAGTTGGAAAGAGAAACACAGAGAGAGAAAGAGAGCGAATCCCATCTCACCAACGGTTCGGTGACGTAAAAGTGTTCCCAGCGATACTGAGGTACGATGATGGATGATGGATCGAGATTCGTGCCGGGATTATGGGGCAGCTATCAATGTGACAATATTTATGCTCCAGTGCGCTTCGCATCCATTCATTAAAGGTGCGGCACACAAGGATCGATGCATGAGCCAGAGGCTATTTTACGAGCGTTAAATATTGCCAGTTTAAAATGTTGCACACATGTTTTTACGATCACTTCCAAAGCGGAAATGAAGAGCTGAGGAATATTTAGGAAAAGATAAAAATCTGTTTTACGAATCAGAAAATTTTGCAAATTTAGCAAACCTGCCAGAGAAAATTACGGGTACAATAAAACGCGTTCAGATGCAAACAGTTTTTAGTATGTAATTTGCTCCTTTTAAAGTTCACTGACAAGCTAGGAATACAATTGCCGTATAACTTAGTAAGAAGTAGCGAAACGAACCTGAACCTGCGATAAAATAAAAAAGACTGAAGCAAAAATTAATCCACAAACAACTCCATCTTCAGTTAATCAATACTCTATCAAATCGCTACACCATCACCTGCAAATACCTCTCAATGTTCGCTCCTTTGCACGCTTCTGATCTTCATCTCTGATCTCTTACACCATTACTCTCAAACCCAAAACCCCCCATGGTTCCTTTTACGCCTCACATGCTCAACAACCGCGAAAACCGATGCTAATCAACTATTCCATTCCACGAACCAACGTTGTAGCTACCATCCGTCCGGACTTGTGGCATATGGCGTCTACGAGCGCCATAACCTCTGCTAGCGCCACTAATGTCGTCACTGGTTGCCACAGATGGACATAGGACATAGCCTCAACGAGCTCAACGGCAGCAGAAGTAGTAGCAAAAAACACAAACCCCTAGTACGGATCATCCAAATTTCTGTACGGGATGCAATGATCCAATGGCAAAGTTGGAAGCAAAAAAAAGCAGCCACAATGTATGACCAGAACCGAGGCCCAAAAATGCTTAACCCATGGGTCATAAAATCGCAGCCAAGCCGCCCAGTCCGTTCATCTTAATTACAAACCAGCTTGCTGCCGCAACGTAACGTAAAGTGGGCGCAGGATGAATGCTGCACTCCTGATACGGTGGCATTTTTTTAGCTGTATTTGGAGGTGTTGATGATGGGTGAAAACGCGCAAAAAACACCCCAAAAACAACGGCCCACTGAAGCCTACCCGATAAAGTTGCGGGCTAAAATGTTGTAGTCTGCCAGGCAGTAGGGCGGAGAGTGAGTGAAAAAAAAAGATATCTCTTTCTACCACAGGATGAGGCAAAATCTTGAGTTCAAACACTAAGCCAGTCGTTCGTGTACAGCACGATGAATTATTACAGACAATTTTCTTTTAATTTAATCAATTCAAGCAGATTTGTGTCGTATTTTATATTATTTTTTCTTAGAATAGTACTAAAATTTGTTGTT
Source organism: Anopheles koliensis (assembly GCA_000956275.1). Taxonomy (NCBI): domain Eukaryota; kingdom Metazoa; phylum Arthropoda; class Insecta; order Diptera; family Culicidae; genus Anopheles; species Anopheles koliensis. Next base: position 3,430 of record JXXB01030280.1, on the reverse strand, counting down.
CATGGGATTATTGCCACTTGAAAACTCCTCGAGTGACACAACACGTTTTTGTGACAAATATTTCTGTTATGCGTACATGTTTTATTTTGTCTCTACCAAAATGAAGCAAATAGTTCTTAAGTACTCTTATCAGCAAGAACTAGCAGAAAAAGATATTTTCTTAAGCTCGATCAAAATTTGTTAACATATTACATAAAATGATTTAATATTGAAATTTTTGTGAATTACATAGAGCTAACGAATATATTAAAGCAAAAATAATACACCGCCGACGTCACCAATATCTTTTACTATTTAAATAAGCGTGATGCCTGTAAATGTTGTTTTGTACCCAACACTTTCAATCACTTCTTTACATACGTAAAGCACTATAATTTCCGCAGCACACCTTCAGCACAAGTGTATAGTCGAATTGAAATTTTTCAGGTCTCGTAGCAAACGACGGTTGCGAAATCTACTTGCATCATAGTCGAACGTGGCTCAACATGGTAGCCATACACACCTAACTATCTAAGGAAAAAAACCATCCTATCAAACGGTGTCGGTACGAATGGTGTGTAAAAATGCGGTTAATTATAGGGCGCATAGGCACAACGTGCAATTTCGTGGGCTGAAGTACCCCGCGAAGGATGATCTAGAGTAGGCTTTGATACAGCTTCTTCGCACATTCGCAACCGGAACAGTGAACCCTTTTTTCCGTACCATTCGTAGATGACGACGAGACGAGAAGATGTATCCTGATGAGCCTAGCGAATCAAACTCACCTCTCAAAACGTTGATTACGTCCGCTAGTTACAGTACCGCTGGCAGTATCGATGCGAAAGAAGCACTGCATTTTCCTTGAACGAACCGATGCTCTCTGGACGATGCAATTCCACCTGCAACGCCGGTCGTCATGTACTGCACATGCACCTGGATGAACAAATCGCATTCGATGCTGGCATACGCCGGATAAAGAGGTTTTCGGATAAAGAGTTTTCCGAACCTTGGTGGCGTATGCGTCACTTTCGCACTATCACTTCACTTCGATGCACGGGGCTTCAATTATTGCCCAGGTAAACTTGTTCCACACTCGGATCAAGCATTTTTCTCAGCTCAGGGATTCGTGCTAGGGGTTTACCACCCCCTCTTCTCAATGCAGCTAAGGGCGCACACACTCGATCTGACTGCCCGGCATCACCTGGGATTGAACAGGGGTTGAACGTGAAACTTTCTCTTACTATTCACCACCGCACAGCACTAACACCTACACTAACCCACACACAATCTGCACTGTGTCGAATTCATTCGCCAAACCAAAAAAAAACCCGGATCACTTTATCGACTCTAGTAGAACGGGTTTAGTATATTTTTTGCTTCGATACGCTTCAATAGCCGTTTACTTACAATCTACATACGCTCTTATGCACATAAGCACACCGATACACACGTACGCACACCGGCTTACACATACACAACGCATTCTCACAAGAAAAAATACTTCCACATCTTTCAGTGAACTCACATCTGCACTATGGATGCTTCACTGCACACAATTTCACCGAACCTCTTCGTCCTCGGCCATGATTCGACTATTTCATTGCTTTTTTCTTTCGAAGTCCCATCTTTGTTGTTGCTGTTGCTACTGCTGTTGGTAGCCTACTGCGATGGTTATCGATGGTCTAACTATTTTGGTGGCACAGAGTAAATTACGTAACTATTTTTTTGTTGTAATATTTACACAAAGAAACACTATTAACATTTTGTTCACTTCAAACGCAGTTCAGTTTACGGTACCTGTAAAAAATAAAAAAATAATTTGAGATAAAAATGCTGCTCTTCTTCACATGCTAAAAAATGGTGTAAATACAATAAAATTAGAGTCTCGCAATGGTCTAAGGTTTCGAAAGATTTGCCTCCGTGCTGAAAAGATTTCGTATACCGCACACCAATGTATTAGGATTTTGCAAGCTTCGCTAACCGAGCCAACGACACTTCAATCATCATGTGGTAGAACACAATACTACTAACCAGCATTAAAGGTACGCGAACTCATAGCAACATACAAAAAAAGCGGGCTTACTACTACTGACCCGGAGCACAAAGTTTGATCTTCACTTCCGGCCATGCAACCAACATTGCGCCACAACAGGGCTGCATTTCTCTCACCAGAAACTGTCGAACACGCGTGGCTGGTTGCGAGCTTTTGCTTGGTTTGCTCGAAATCGCTAGGATTTCAACTCCTTGGTCTCTGTGGTCGTTATGATTTCAACTCCACAACTCGGGTTTTCTATTTATAGCCTAGTGTTCTATATTTATCTTCCCGCTTCGCACTGTGCCGCTGGAGCACGCTTACTCTCTCCCTCTTTCTTTCTCTCACACATACACACATACACATAACACTCTCTTTGCCGTGCGTCTCTTTCTAACGCACTTCGGTAAACGATAGTCTAGGTTTTTGCGCGTATACGTCCTTGGCGCCGGTTACCCTGGAAATGACATTGGGGAGAACGGATTAATAGCGTGGTGTGCAAGCGTTGCATTAAACGTGGCTATGGAAGCCTGTTTCGATGCAACCAATTTGCCAAAGCTCGTAATCCCGCGCACTTCGCCGGTTTACATTTATTCAAATGCTATCGTACAGCAAGAAGCAAGCAACTTGAGCACAAAGCCATTGTAAAGCAGCCGCCATTCACTGGCTGTTTAATGAAATCCCTTACAAATACTCACTATTCGTTTTTTTTCTTCTTACTCGACATTCATTTTACTAAAATTCACTCACACTCACAGTGGAATCTTAATCCGTACTAACACATACCAGCTTTAGCAGCTTTCGTTGGAATGTGCTGCTTTTTTCAAGCCGGCCTCTTCGAAATCCCACTCACTAACGTAAGTTGTATCGCTCAAGCATTGCTCCACAAAAGCTCCACCATCGTTCGACTTTGCAGCGAGAAAAGAAGCACCCTGTCGCACCAATCGCCCGACACACTGACACTGACGCAGCGCCAGTCCAGCTATACGGTGGCAGTCACATTCGCCTCCATCACTGACTTGACACGGACTGGCAAATGTCAACCCGACGTTGGCGTTCCGGCGACACACTAGCCGACATTGGCTCGTCAAGCTGCACGGGAGAACCACACCAACACACCGAGACGCACCGTCTCAGTTGGCGCGTTGGAAAACTCGCAAATTTTCCCAGCATCCATCGCTCCTGCGAGTGTGATAAAAATGAGAAGAGAGAAAGAGAGAAAGTGGAAAACGAGTATTTGAGAGAATGCTAGGGAACGAACTGTGAGAACCAGGAACATCCTTCTCTAGCTCTCTTCACAACTGTGGCTCTCCAAGGAGCTGCTGGATAGGACGAACATTCGCACACAAGCGCATCGATGGACGCGAGTAATGCGACACACGCTTACTTCCATGAGTTGATGGTCGTGGCTGTATGAGT